>JARHVA010000966.1:3385000-3425000 GCA_037957365.1 Torreya grandis | reverse complement strand
AGAATAAAATTGATGATTATGGTTAAGGATAAAAACCACTAAATCACCATCCTTCAACTATCATTCCTAACTGACTTTGTGACAAGCATTTATTATATCTTCATTATATTCTTGTTAGCCAACTTCATATGTATGGAAGCATTTGGTTTTTATGAATAAAATTTATTATTTAATTGTTGGTCAACCTACTAATTAGTGGTGCCTACATTACAAAATACTTATATTTAAATTTGAAGCTTGATTGTTGGCTGACCCTTTAAGTGGATCACTATTTTTTGAACAATCACCTCTCTTAGTAAAGTCATCCCTCTTCATAGAGATGTCTCTCTTGGTAATTTGACAAGTTATAAAAGGAAGATGTAATGGAGGTTAAAAGCAAGTGAAAATAATGGAATATCATTTGATTTAAAAATAGATCTATAAATAGATGTGAGGTAGTTTTACAAGTAAATTTGATGAAGAATTACAAGTAGATTTAAGAGCATACTTAGAGTAGAATTTGAGTAGATCTAGAGTAGAGATAAAATATGAAGAGTGTTTCATATTTTTTAAGGATCACCTCCCTTGTAAAGAGGCAAATTAGATGGTATTTAAGGAAGATGAGATGATTTTTTTTATGAAGAACATTTATTATTTGATCTTGAGCAAAGAATTATGAAGAAAATATAATCAAAATTTTGAAGGAAATATATGTAGATTTGTGAAGGAATTATAATCAAAGTTTTGAAGAGAAATATGTTCAACATGAATTGAAAAAGAAACATCCCAAAGGTGATATTTGTAAAAAGAGGTTGGTGCCTCCTAAAAGAAGAGATTGGTGTATCTTGTTGTGTTGGTGCTCAGTTATGGGAATTAATCTCTCTTGTGGGTAGGTGCCTAAAAATCTTCTATGTAGGAATCAGTGTCTCTATTAGGTTAGTGCCTACTAATATTTGTAAGAGAATTTTATATAATAAATCCATTGATGTGGTTTTTTCCTTAAAAGGTTTTCATGTAAATCTTGTGTTCATCTTATGTAATTAATTATTGATTTTGTGTGATTTGTATTTTTGTGGTTGTTAATATTTAAATTGGTAAAAAATAGCTTATACTAATTCACTCCCCTAGCCCACCTCAACCCCCCCCCCCCCCCCCCCCCCCCGCACCCCACAACACAATTGGTATCAGATTTGGTTCCTTCAAGTATAGTCTAACCACTAGATGGTAGATCTAAAGAGAGTACATGGAAATAAAAACAAAAAGTGACATCATGGAAGAATAAGACAACTTTTTGAGTAAAGTAAAAGAAGAGATGGATTTAAAAGAATGACAATATTATGAAAATGAATGAGAAGTGGCTCTTGAAGGAGAAATAATTTGTTCCTTAAGTGATATCAAACAACTTAAGAAAATAAATATAAAGCAAAAATTATAGCTATAAAAATATGAAAAAGAGGATTGTGAGTCAAGAGAAAAAAATGTCCCAAGACCTTGAGGAATTTGAAATAATATCATCAAATTAAATAATAAACTGTAAGAATCAAAAAGGATAGAAGAGGAAGTGAGAATTTAGATAAAGACAAAGGAAGAGAACTGCAAGAAGTTAGAGTCCAAGATTGTAGCCTTGAGGAAAAAAATAGAGAAAATGATGACTAATCTAAATAATTGTCTTAAGTTTGAAAAGAGTACCAAGATTTTGGATGATAATATAAATGTAAAAATGTCACCATTTATAAATACCAATCTTGGATATAAGTAAAATCTTATGGCAAATAAAAAAGACTCAAATGAGGCACCAAGGAAGACAAATGAATAAAAACCAAAGAGTTATGTTGAAGCCCTAAAAATACCTATAAAAAGTCTTATCAATAAGAAGAAATAAATTGACATTCCTCAGAAAATGAAAATTATTCATGAAGACAAGAAGGATAAAAATACATTCAGAATATCATTCCCTTTAAGACACACTCATATGACTAGTTTCTAGAGTTATTTTTATGGTTAATGTTATTTTTGTAATCATTTTTATCATAAAGTTAGAAATTGTAGTGAACCTACAATAAATGATTTTTTTAATAAACACAATATATATTCTTATAGGTTTTCAAATAGAAACTACAATCCATTTTCTCCTTTACTAGATCATAATGTCATATGCTATAAGTGCAACAACTTTGGACATATAACACACTTATGTAGAAATGGTTTTATGAAAACTCCTAGTCTGAATAAGAAAGTGGAATCTATGAGTGAACAAAAGGAAGAAACTTCAAAAGTATGGAAAAATAATAAGTAGAAACAAAAGAAGGATAAATCCATGCTTGTACAAACTACATTTCATGCATAAGAGGTATCACTAGTTCGTAAAAAGAAGTACAAATTTAGGGGGAGATAATCATTACAATATATTTTAGCTCCATAGCGAATAAAATTGGAAGAAATATTAGCTGATGTATATTATATATGAGGGTAATGATCATATCTTTTCCATTGATGTCAAAGAGGGAGAGTTTCAGAATTGTGGAGAGTTATAGGAAAAGGGAGAATGATGTTGTTAATGTCAAGAGGAAGTATTATAGAAAGGGGCAGTTTTCTTTGTGAAAGCAATAACCTTCCCTTTTTGATTGATGTCAAAGAGGGATAGGTACAAAATGGGGAGAAGTGTATGAAGAGGGAGTATCATATCCCTATTGAATTAACAAATTATTTCTTTGTATGGTTTCCATCAATGATAAAGGGGGAGATTATTGGCAATATTGTCATTGATGTCAAAGGCATATGGACAAGATTATTGAAAATATGGTTATCATTAATGTCAAATAAAATCATTTATTTATTAATAAAATCAATGATTATGGTTAAGGCCAAATGCCACTAAACCATAATTCTTTAACTATCATTCCTAGATGAATTTGTGAGAAACATTTATTATATCTTCATTATATTATTGTTGGTCGAATTCATATGTAAGGGATCACTAGACTTTATGAATAAAATTTCTTATTTAATAAATGGAAAACCTACTAATTAGTGGTTCCTAAATTGGATAATAGTTGTATTTTAATTTGAAGCTTTATTGTTGCCTTACCCTTTAAGTGGATCGTTGTTTTTTGAACGGTTGCCTCTTTTACTGAAGCCATCCCTCTTCATAAATATGCCTATCTATGGAACTTGACAAGGTATAAAATTAAGATAGAATGGAGATTAAAAATAAGGAGAAATAATGGAATATCATTCTATTTAAAAGTAGATCTGAGGTAGTTTTACAAGCAAATTTTATGAAGAATTACAAGTAGATTTAAGAACAGACTTAGAGAAGATATAGATTAGAGATAAAAGATGAAGAATGCTAAAAAAAATTTAAGGATCACCTCCCTTATGAAGATACATATTAGATGGTTTTTATGGAAGATGATATGATTGATTTTATGAAGAATATTTATTATTTGATTTTGAGCAAAGATTTTTGAACAAAATATAATTAGATTTTTGAAGGAAATATATGTTGATTTGTAAATAAAATATAATAATATTTTTGAAGAGAAATATTTTCATTATCCATTGAAAAATCAACATCCCAAAGGTGATATTTAGTAGAAGAGGTTGGTGTCTCCTAAATGAAGAGATTGGTGTCTCTTGTTGAGCTAGTGCTTAGTTGTGGGGATTAGTGTCTCTAGTAGGTCGGTGCCTAAAAATTCTATAAGTGGGGATTGGTGTCTCTAGTAGATTGGTGCCTATTAATATTTTTTAGATAATTTTATATAATCAATCCTTTTCCATGGTTTTCTCTCAAAAGGGTTTTCACGTAAATCTTATGTTTGTCTTGTGTAATTAATTATTGGTGTTGTGTGATTGGTATTATTATGATTGTTAAGTTTTAAATTGGTAAAAATTGGCCTATACTAAGTCAACCCCCTCGGTATAATAATGTGATCTTCATAGACATACCATTTAATGTGTATGTGGTATTCACATAGTGCATACACATTATTAAAAGTATGGCTCGATAATTGATGAAACATAATGAATATGCATTACAATAATAAGTACATGTTATTATAATATGTATATGTTACCTACATTATTTTTAAAAAACTTATATCTAGACACTACCATTTACAATTTTTTTCCAATTCTTAAGTGATATTTTGTGATCATGTTTCTCTTACAAAGGCCTCAAAACTCAACAGAACTATATTGGAAAGCTCGACACATCCCAAATTTCACAATGTCACCATGTAGATGAGGTAAGTGATAAAAAATAGACTTATTAACCTTGTATTTTACATTTTTTTCTTTTTAGATTGTCTAATTTGCAAAATGTTTATTTTAAATAGATTATTCCACTAAAAGATACCGTAACCATCCTCCTAACCCTCCACCTAACCTTGTTATTCCTATGGATAATCCCCCACATGACCCTCCTAATTATCTAGATAACGTTCCACCTAACCCTCATAATCCTCTAGGTAACCCTCGACTTAACCCTTCTAACCCTCGCATTACTTCATCTAACCATCATATAATTTTATGGGATCACCTAAGTAGCCAAGAGTATATAGATGCATATAATGTGGAAAAAAAATTAAATTGATTAAGTAATAAAGATAATGATGTATCCCACATCAACCACCACCCATTGCACCTATTTAACCAATAACCTAGAGTCATTATTGGGCTAAGTTGACTCAATAATGACTCAAATTAATAGATAAACATCATATCAGGATAATTGTAGGGCTTATTATGTTGATAAATTGTTAGCATGTGAATTCAAAAATAAAGAAATATAAAAATGGCCATTTGTATGTTATTCATTGATCCAACCACTGAGGTACCATCTTCATTAACTCCTAAAAATTTCCTAAATGATAAGTTCCAAAATAATTTGATCAAATACAATTTCTAAGATCGATGGTGGATGTTGTTTTATTATCCACTATGTAAAATAGTTTGTGTCCCATTGTATTTTTTGAGGAAACTCTATTGTGAGGTTATCCTCAATGAGATTCCAAATTATTTTGATTATGATGAGTTTCAGGGCCGAGGGAAATCCTATGCAAAAGATTGACTAGGTGTACATCATGCACCTAATCAACCTACAAGGATCCCTACCTAAAATACATTTCATCTTGAGATCCCATCTATAGTGAAGGAGGTCATGGAGATTGGCACTCTACATGTGCTTAGTATGTTTAATAATACACTAGTTTAGTATAATAATAGGCTTTCAGTGACCAATTCTAGAGATACACCACCTAGTGTATATACCTGACCCCATGCTTACAAATTTTGTAGAGCTATATGTATTAGACCTTATGATGATGACATTGCTAGTGGTTCAAATGGGTTAGATGATATAGTCTTTAGTGAAGAGTTTTTAGCATGAAAATTCGGTGTGTAGTCATTGACCACTACATGGGTGTAGGTATCTTCTTATATAAATTTTGTGTCAAATTTAAGATATATTTGCAAATTTAAAATATAACAATTAATATAAATATAAAATGAATAAAATATATGTAATTTTGTATGTTTTAGTAGGAGACAATGCCTTCATCTTCACAATCCATACTTACATGATTTGATAGTACATAGCCATTATTTACATATATGGACCTAGTTGTTGGCCCATTCATTACTACATCTACCAGTGTGAGCGTGACATATTTTATAAATCTTAATTTAATAAAGGAGAAAAAATTACCATATATATTTGATACTTTATATAAAACTAGGTGAGACCTTGATTGTTCAGTTGATGTCTCGAGTAGACACTCATCCATCACTATGAGTGGAGATAAACATAGCCATTATTTTAGAAATATCATCTGCATAGGCCATCATAATAGTACATATTAAGTTCTAATTTTGAAGTGTAATTTTTTTAATAATTTTACTACATACTTGTTCGACAAATATAAATTATGTGAATGTATTATGCATGCAAGGTTTTCCCATAACATATAATAGTCCCATTTAGATGATTGGTATGGAAACTTATTTGTTTCTTCCTCATTTAAGATACTTGTTCCTATAATTCAACCTATCACTAAGCAAATCAAGATCAAAAAATAGATTGAGTGAGACCATGAGATTGTAATAAGTACATGTTTAATTTTTTTAATTCTATTTTAAGATTAATGTCATAGTTTATTTTCTTGTATTTTATGTTCATATTCTAATAATACTTATATTTGAATATGTTTATCTACAAGTGAGCTATGATCATAGGACTGATGACCAGACCTTCAACTAATCCAAGGTATTTCAGTGATCTCCATCTACCAATAGGGCATATTGAGGAGGGTCTTCTTAAATGAAGTCAAAGAGAGGGAGGCTATTTCATGGTTAACTCATGTATTACATGATGTTTATGTTTTGGAATATATTTATGACTTAACACTCTAAGCATAATCCATCAAATTAGCACTATAAACAAATGGTAATTGGTTATAGCAATCCAATAGCTCATTGTAGTTGCCTCATAGTTTGTTTTAGTCATCATGCTTACTATCATCATCCAATACTAGGTTGGTCTTATCTGATAACTTATTACAATCAACTTCTTATTCATTACATAAAGTTTAGTATATTATATATATTTGAAAATACCCCTAAGTGGGTTTTTTTGTTGTTGGTTACATACATATATAGGAGGAAATTTATTTTAAAAAGTAGGCAAGATGTCCCTTAAGTTTAATTTATATCCTAAAATTTAGTTGATCCCAAGCTATCAGTTATCATTAAAAAAATGTGAAAAATCAAATTTTAAAGATGGAATATTCATGAATTAACGAAGATGTACCACTAAAAAATATCTATTTTAAATTCATTATTTACATGGTCCAATTTCAATGTAAATGTGGATAGGGTCCTAAAATGGTTAAATCATGTATTATTCTTAGAGCAACATATGTTCTAGTTTTCATCCTCAGACAAGAAAGATGTTACTATCCATCTAAAGATTCAACTTTATAATCATAGTCCCATCGCTTATAAACTAGAGTGGCATGGTGACCAAGTCAAAGTGCCATATAATAAATTATTTCTAAACACGTCTCTCCTCTATCATGATAACACTATATAAATCATCCACATAGTGTGTAATATTTATCCACATTTTCCTTATGTTGTAAGCTACATTAGGTGGTAGAATGTGGTGATAAATGCATTGCCACTATGATAATCAAATTGTACATGTATAAACACATTATAATGGTGTTTTCATAAAAGAGATTCAAAGAATATATTTTATCCATGAGAACAAAAATTTGACTTACAGTTTCAAACCATGACAACTTCTCTAAATTACAACATCAGACATTTTAATATTCATGCAACTAGAAGGACACAAATTTGAGCATGTTTTCATTAGCTTTAAATTGGGGACCATGCCTTAAATAAATTATTTAAGTATCTAATGTGAAAATAAGCCAAGGATAAAAATACATAAAAATTGCCCAGTAGTGCCTTACTCATCTACTTGATTCTCCTCAGCATTTTTAAAAAAATATAAATTAGTGTTTCAAGCCTTCAAATATTTGATGAAAAGAGCACAGGATTTGTAATAGAGAGTGCATGCATTGCCCGACAAACTATGTCTTATAAACCAAAAAATTTGCGATTCCCCTCTTTTTATTGAGAAAATATTTCACACAAATCAATGCATGTAAAATGAAAAAGATCCATGTTTTGATGGCTTCACTTCTGAATTTTATATAGCTATTAGGAATTTTGTAAATCTCAACTTGTTGCAAGTTTACAAATAAATCCAAAAAAAATCATTAGGCTCTTTAATCAATAGTGAAAATATCAATTTTATCTCTAATGTTTGTGATCCAGAACTTATTACCAATTATCACCCCATCACCCTTATAAATGTTTCTTATAAAATCATCTTCAAGACATTAGCTAACCATCTTTGGCTTATTTTTGTTAGAGTATATTATTACTCATGTTTTCTAGGTTTTTCCCACATTAGATAGTTTAGATTGAATATTGCTTTGCCTTACTTATTTAAGCAAGTTCTATTCTTTGTAACATACATGCTTTATGATCTTTCTTAGATATCCTTTGTGAATAACAATTGTTTTGATTTCAATTGGTTTATTCTTTTGTATATGCTAAAGCATCAATAGATGTAGTAATGAGCCATTGGAGATATCTTGAATGAAGAGTTTTGATAACTATTTTATGGTACCATATCCATCCTCCAATAGCCATTACTCAAATTCTAAGTTCCCTTCCATTAGATCTACATTTTTTATGCATTTTATAGTTTCATATTCCTTAGTTTGTCATTTATGAAATAATTTTTCTTCTAGACCTTGGCCTATTAGTGTATTGGATGATTTTGTTTGTCATTCCATTAACATTTAGGTTTATACCTCTTTGGATCATTTGGAATTATACACCTCTTTACATTTGAAAATGGCTTCTTTTCTCTTCACAACCTAATTCTAGATCCACTAAGCTAGTCTCCATACTTGACAACCATCCATTTTATTTTTTTGGGCCTACACTTCTATATTCTTCATGCCATTTGGTTACTCCTCCCTAGTGAAAACAATGAAGACAATCATGCCTTTTTGTGGATTTATTGACTTATTTGAATTTGTGTCTTTTTCTATAGTGAGAGGGAGATGGTAGATTAAATCCACAACCTGGTAGTTGTTATCATCACCTAGCTTGACATGGGATGGTGGAGGAACAACTACAAACATTGATGAGTAGTGTAATAAGGGAGAAATATCAAGGTGCTATGTGGAGGTAAGTTTCACGGTGGTTAGGACTAGACACAATAGTCTTGGGAGAGCACAGGATACTCAGGTTGATCTATGGAGGCAATGAGAAACTTAACTATGTAAAAAAACTCATCTTTAAATCTGAAATCTTTGGAAAAAGCAAAATACTCCAACAAGAGACAAGATGCTACATAATCATGGACCCTTATGATAGTAAAGTGACATACGTAAAGTTAGATGCCCTTCCCTTCGCTCACTAGACTAGAAATCTTTATGACATAGTATTTGGTGGTATGGTATGATCGTAATACTAAAGAAGGAAATTACATAGCCTGGCTAAAAAAATTCTACTCCTACATGACAAATTACATTTAAAAAAAGCCATAGGATAATTATGTGAACTACATGGACCTTGATTAATGAAAAATGGCCTTATTATCTAATGACACCTCTCTTATGGATATCACAAAGCAGTTGGAAGATAATTACTTTTTAGGTAAATTTGAACCCTTGGTCTAGGCAAATACAAGATTTGATCTGGGGAAGCTATATTTGATTCAAAAATTTGTTTTTTTTTCTTTTTTTTACATGGAACAATAAAGGTATGCATTGGAGCATTCTATACTATGTGGAGGATCTACTATGTTTGGATATCTAGGGTTGCCTACATATTTTTTTGGTTTCTTTTTGTAGTGTCTGAAGTGCATTGGGAAAGAGAGAAGAAGGTGTATGGGACTTGAATTTTTTATTTATCTTCCTAGTACCTCATCCTTTGCATAGACTAGGAGGTTATTTGGAAACCATAATTCACTTCCTCTCCTCTCAAAAAGAATTTTTCATGCATTATTTCTTTCACAAGCTATTTTTTCCCTTAAAGAGGGAATCTAACTCACTTGCGCATGCATAGGAGTCCCTGGTAGATTACTTTTTAAATTACAAGTGTTTGGAAGGATAAATCCTCTTAGACGCAATATTTTTTTTTAAACTTTTAGTTCAAAATTTTATTAAATAGGTCTCATTTGTGGGAAATTGATTTTTTAATAACTTTTGATCGATAGCTCAAAATTGAGCATTGTCTTTTTCAAAAGTTCATATTTTTTCATTTCCCATGCATTGGTCCTATTTACATTGTAAGAAACACTAGAATATAAAGTGACACATTTTGGCATCTCTTTGCATTGGTTTTGTTACCTTGTGCTTATAGTTTATGGTGACATTTTAGTGGTGATGTTAGGGTGTGGAGCTAAAAGCTTCACCAAGGAGCATACTTAAACAGGTTCGGGTCTACACAGACGCCGGCGTCGGTCAGGAGCGACCGACGTCGGTTAGTAGCAGTTGCAGAGGCGCCGACGTCGGTGATATGGTCGACCGGCGACGGTCACAGGCGAACAGGCAGGAACCGATGTCGGTTACCTGCGTGTCCAGAAATCTATTTTCGTGGACGGCAGCGAGTGTTTGCATGATAAGTTTGAGTCGTGGACTCAAGCTTGCGTCTCTATTGTTAGCAATACTATTTTTAGAGCCCTTGTTCAAGAGGCTTAACTGTTTGTTGTAAGAGCATGCTCAAGTTTCCCTATTTCTATATGTAGGAAGATCTTCTTAGCTTAGAATTGTAGAATGTGTGTAGAACTGTAAGAGTAGAACATTGTGAATGTTTGAAGGACAGTATAGAGTTGCATCAATCCAGGTTGTTGGATTTGAATGTACTTGAGAGTGAGCTCTTGAGGAATAGAGATCTAGTGAGAGATCTTGTGTGCATCTGAGAGAGGTGTGGAAGAACGAAGCTTCTTCATATTGTATTCCTATTGTAAAGAGTTTCAATACAAGTTTTCAGGGTGTTTTCTTGTATATCTTGTTCTATGCTATTTATCATTTCAGTTACTTATCTATCTGATTTATTTCCGCGTTTATTGCTTTCACAAGTGTAATCTATTGTTGGTTTGATCCCCCAACAAGTGGTATCAGAGCCTTGGTTACAGGTTACAGGTTACAGATTACAAGTTGCTCACAGGTGTTTCTGCAGGAATTTCTGTTTGAGTGGGAGAAGCAATGGCAGAAGAAAGTAAGCTGAGAATGGAAAAGTTTAATGGCAAGAACTACCAACATTGGAGAATGCAGATAGAGGACTATCTGTATCAGAAGGATCTCTACTTACCGTTAGGTGGGATAGCAAAGAAGCCCAAGGACATGGAGGATGAAGAATGGGAAGTTCTTGACAGAAAGGCTCTTGGGTCTATAAGACTGAGTCTGGCCTCCACTGTGATATGTAATTTGTCACAGGCAAAAACAACGGTAGAGTTGATGACCACGTTAGCAAATATGTATGAAAAACCCTCAGCTTCAAATAAGGTATATCTTATGAAGCAATTATTTAATTTGCATATGAATGAAGGTGGATCTGTTTCTACTCATCTGAATGATTTCAATGGAATTGTTAATCAGTTAAGTTCTGTCAATATTGTATTTGAAGATGAAATAAAAGCTCTTTTGATATTATGTTCTTTGCCTGAAAGCTGGCATGGCTTAGTAATGGCAGTTTCTAATACTGCATCTGCATCAAATATTTTGAAAGTAGAAGATGTGGTTAGTGTTATCTTGAATGAGGAAATACGCAGGAAAAGCACAGAAGAGACATCTGGGAACACTTTAAATTTTGAGAGCAGGGGAAGGCAAAAAGAAAAGAGCAAGAGGAGATCAAGATCTAAGTCTAAGGTGAGAGGAAGATCCAAATCCAGGAATGGCAGGAAGCCACAATGCTGGAACTGTGGAAAGATGGGGCACATAAGCAGAGATTGTTGGTCAAAGCCCAAGGAGGACAACCAACACGAAGGAAAGGAAGAAGCCAAGGTTGCAGGTATTGCACAAGATGCTTTAATTTTCTCTTTGCATAATAACATAGAATCTTGGGTATTAGATTTTGGTGCTTCTTTCCATGCTACCCCTAACAGAGAGTATTTCAGTGACTATATCCATGGAGATTTTGGAATAGTATACTTAGGGGATGATGAGCCTTGTAAGATTATTGGCAAAGGTAAAGTGCAGCTGAAGATGCAGAATGGCAACACATGGGTGTTGAGAGAAGTGATGCATGTTCCTAGTTTGAAGAGAAATTTGATTTCTGCAGGTAAGCTAGGTGATGAGGGTTGTACAGTAACTCTCACAGCAGATTCTTGGAAGGTGACCAAGGGTGCACTAGTTATGGCCAGAGGTAAGAGAGAAGGTACTCTCTACTTGTGTAATTGTGTTACTAACAAATCTCCTTCAGTTTTATCTACTTCAGGTGTGGATTGTAAATTGTGGCACTCAAGGCTTGGCCACATGAGTGAGAAGGGGATGTCAATACTTAAGTCTAAAGGTATGCTTTCAGATTTGAAAAGTATGGATCTAGAGTTTTGTGAGCACTGTGTATTTGGGAAACAGAAAAGGGTTAGTTTTCTCAAGACCGGGTCTACTAAGAAAAGGCAGAAGTTGCAGCTTGTTCACACAGACGTGTGGGGACCGGCTCAGGTAGCCTCTATTGGCGGATCACGGTACTATGTTACATTCATAGATGACGCCACAAGAAAGGTATGGATCTACTGTATTAAAAAGAAATCTGATGTTTTTGAGACTTTTAAGATTTGGAAAGCCATGGTTGAGAATGAAACAGGCAGAAAGTTAAAGTGCTTGAGATCTGATAATGGCGGTGAGTTCTGCAGTCTTAAGTTCAAATTGTATTGTTATACACAAGGAATCCGTAGGCAAAGGACGGTTCCAAGGACACCTCAGCAGAATGGTATTGCTGAAAGGATGAACAAAACTATCATGGAGCGTGCAAGATGTATGAGATTGCATGCAGGGTTGCCCTTAGAGTTTTGGGCAAAAGCAGTTGACACCGCAGTGTACCTGATTAACAGAGGACCTTCTACAGCTCTGGATGGTGGAATTCCAGAAAAGGCATGGACAGGTAAAAAGGTAGATCTTTCATATCTCAAAGTTTTTGGTAGTGAAGCCTTTGTGCATATAGATAAGGAAAATAGAAAGAAGCTTGATCCTAAGTCTATGAGGTGCACGTTTATAGGCTATGGCTCAGATGATTTTGGTTTCAGATTTTGGAATCTAGGAACTAACAAGGTAATCAGGAGCCGTGATGTTGTTTTCAATGAAAGAGTGATGTACAGTGATTAGATAAGGAAGCTGGATCAATCTGGGTAGAGCAATAGTGAATTGGACGAAGTTATGGTCCAAAATGAGCTCGCGGGAAAAAGAAATAATCACTTGCAGGAAAACACAGAGACCGACGTCGGCAGGGTTGGAACCGGCGTCGGCAGTACAGAAACCGATGTCGGTCATACAGAGACCGACGTCGGCAGACCAGGCACCGAGGTCGGTCAGAAAGAACCGACGACGGCGAGTGACAGGTCTACAGGTGGCCGAGGTCGGTCACTGTCAGAAAATTTGGGTGGACAGATTGTTGAAAACAAGTCCAAGACACCCACCAGGAGGTCTGAAAGGGTAAGTAAGCCTCCAATTAGATATTCTCCTTCCTTATATTACTTATTGCTAACCGATGGTGGAGAACCAGAAAGTTTTGAAGAAGCATTACAGGTAGAGTCCAGGAGTAAGTGGGAGCGTGGCATGGTTGAGGAGATGGAGTCCTTAAGAGAGAACCAAACATGGGATTTGGTTGAATTGCCAGATGGTAAGAGAACACTGAAGAACAGATGGACCTACAGGTTGAAGGAAAGTGAGGATGGTCAGATGCGATATAAGGCCAGATTAGTGGTAAAAGGATTTGCACAAAAGCCAGGTATTGACTTTGGTGAAATTTTTTCTCCTGTTGTTAAGATGACTTCAATAAGGGTTGTATTGTCTTTGGTTGCTTTTGAGGATTTGCATCTCGAGCAGATAGATGTTAAGACAGCATTTCTTCATGGAGATTTGGATGAGGAAATTTATATGGAACAGCCAGAAGGTTTCGAGGTCATGGGTAAGGAGAAATTTGTGTGCAGGTTAAAGAAAAGCTTGTATGGCCTCAAGCAAACTCCAAGGCAATGGTATTTGAAATTTGACAGGTTTATGACTGAGCATGGCTACAGTAGGTGTCAATCAGACCATTGTGTATATTTCAAGAGATTTGATAACGGTAGATATATTATTCTATTGTTGTATGTAGATGACATGCTGGTTGCAGGGTCTCACATGCAGGATATCTCTGAGCTCAAGGAGAAGTTAGCTCAAAAGTTTGCCATGAAGGATTTGGGAGCAGCTAAGAAGATCCTTGGCATGAGCATTAGGAGAGACAGGAAAAATCACAGGTTGATATTGTCTCAAGAAGATTATGTGAACAAGGTGTTGGAGAGGTTTAATATGCAGGATGCAAAACCGGTGAGTACACCTATGGCTGGACATTTTAAGCTAAGCAAAGAACAATGTCCCAATTCACATGATGAGGTAGAGTACATGAGTACAGTTCCATATTCTTCCGCAGTAGGGAGTTTGATGTATGCAATGGTGTGTACTAGACCAGATATTGCCCAAGCAGTGGGAGTAGTAAGTAAGTATATGGCCAATCCAGGTAAGGAACATTGGAAAGTGGTTCAATGGATCCTTAGATATCTGAGAGGAACCAGCAGCAAACACCTATGCTATGGAGGTTCAGATACTTCTCTACATGGCTATGTAGATTCAGATATGGCAGGGGATTTGGATGGCAGGAGGAGCACCACAGGTTATGTTTTTACTGTAGGTGGAACAGC
Source organism: Torreya grandis (assembly GCA_037957365.1). NCBI lineage: Eukaryota > Viridiplantae > Streptophyta > Pinopsida > Cupressales > Taxaceae > Torreya > Torreya grandis. The sequence continues at coordinate 3,410,536 of JARHVA010000966.1, read as the reverse complement.
GGTTAGTTGGATATCTAAGTTGCAGAAGGTTGTAGCCTTGTCAACTATAGAAGCAGAATATATTGCAGCTACAGAAGCTAGCAAGGAGATGATATGGATGACACGGTTCATGGAAGAGCTTGGAAGGGAGCATGGGAGTTGCAGATTGTACAGTGATAGTCAGAGTGCAATCCATTTGGCCAAGAACTCAGCCTTTCACTCTAGAACCAAGCACATACAGCTAAGGTACCACTTCATACGGCAGGTATTGGAAGATGGTGAGTTGAAGCTGGAGAAAATTCATACAGACAAGAATCCTGCTGATATGCTAACAAAGCCGGTTACGATGGAGAAGTTGAATCTTTATTCAACTTCTATTGGTCTTCATGATTGAGTTGAAGATGGAGGAGCAAGAAGATGATGCTGTACAGGTTGGTGCAGCTGGTTTATCTCCAAGTGGGAGATTGTTAGGGTGTGGAGCTAAAAGCTTCACCAAGGAGCATACTTAAACAGGTTCGGGTCTACACAGACGCCGGCGTCGGTCAGGAGCGACCGACGTCGGTTAGTAGCAGTTGCAGAGGCGCCGACGTCGGCGATATGGTCGACCGGCGACGGTCACAGGCGAACAGGCAGGAACCGATGTCGGTTACCTGCGTGTCCAAAAATCTATTTTCGTGGACGGCAGCGAGTGTTTGCATGATAAGTTTGAGTCGTGGACTCAAGCTTGCGTCTCTATTGTTAGCAATACTATTTTTAGAGCCCTTGTTCAAGAGGCTTAACTGTTTGTTGTAAGAGCATGCTCAAGTTTCCCTATTTCTATATGTAGGAAGATCTTCTTAGCTTAGAATTGTAGAATGTGTGTAGAACTGTAAGAGTAGAACATTGTGAATGTTTGAAGGACAGTATAGAGTTGCATCAATCCAGGTTGTTGGATTTGAATGTACTTGAGAGTGAGCTCTTGAGGAATAGAGATCTAGTGAGAGATCTTGTGTGCATCTGAGAGAGGTGTGGAAGAACGAAGCTTCTTCATATTGTATTCCTATTGTAAAGAGTTTCAATACAAGTTTTCAGGGTGTTTTCTTGTATATCTTGTTCTATGCTATTTATCATTTCAGTTACTTATCTATCTGATTTATTTCCGCGTTTATTGCTTTCACAAGTGTAATCTATTGTTGGTTTGATCCCCCAACAGGTGATGCATTTTCCATGTTATGAGCAATTTTTTAGGGAATATTCATTATTTTTCACATACATTATCTCTTTCATTTTTTAGAGATTGGAGGGTGAGATCCAGTCTAGCAGGAGCTCATACCCCCTCATAAGCAACACAAACTTCCTTCTTGCTTATTCTATATTGCATTAAAACCATTATTTTTACTAATGGATGCATTTTTGGTTGAGTTCAATGTCCCATTATTGAGTGTTCTTTGTCACTACTAGAGGGTTTCTTATGCTATTGACCCTACTATTGTAATTCATGCACACATTATCTTAGACACATTTTCATCTAATCTTGACATCCTTTTACATGTGCATTGAAGGTTGTTATTTTTTGTTACTAAATTTTTATGGTGTGTTTACATATATTATGACTTTTATCTCCATTTGACACACTCTTCCATTAGCCCATGACATATATTATTACTTTGACACATTGGTGGTTGTGTCATGTCTCTTTGACACCCCTTTATTAGAACATCACCTTCTTCAATGGAGAAACCTCTTCATTCCCTTTTTTTGGAGCACCTCTCTTGATGGCTTATTAGATAGGTTGATAGTCTCCTCATTTGGAGCTATTCTGGTGAAGCTTAGTGTCTTCCTTGTTTCTATTTGATATTTTTTATGTAAGGGTTATATTGTACTCACACTGATTTATAAAGTGACATGGTGGGTATGTTGATTCAGCTTTGTCTACCTTCATGCATTTGTGTGCTTTATTCTATGCACCTTTTCACTTTATTAGTTGCTTTTCTCTTCCATCACCACAATGGGCCACCATTTTTGAGATACCTTTTCTATATTTTTGACACCATTTTTTGACAGTTGCTAGTCTCCCATAATGTGACATGGATTTATTATGGTGCATATACTATCATCTTATTCGGTGTTCAAGTAGTGGATTCAGACCACTCATGCAGACCTTTTTTTTCCACTCCACCTAATGAATAGTATTGGGGGTGCGATTTACATTTTTATTCCTAGTGTTAAGAATTTCTTTCATATGTAGTATTTTCTTGTACTTTCATCACCACTTATAGTCCTCTTGATTAAAGCTATTCTAGTGAGCTCATTGTCAGTTATTTTGTGATCAAGTAGTAGATTCAAACCACTTGTGCAGATTGATTTCCTTCATGGCTTAAGATTACTTGGAGTGTAGACTAATTCAACATCATATTTTGGGGGATTTTTCTAGCTCTATCTTCTTCTTTTCACTATTTTTTTTTTTTTTTTTTTTTTTTTTTTTTTTGTGGGGGCGGGGGGGGGGGGGGGGGGGGCGGCGGCGGGGCAGGGCATTTATAGGGTTTCTCCTTTTTTCTCCACTTTATGAGAGTTATATGTATTTTTCACTTTTGAATATTTTATGTATTCCTCATTTATACATGGGTATCTTATTCAAGTAATTTTTTTATTGGAAACCATATGAGGATTATTACTTGACTCCATAGCCTTCTTGGTGATTCTTATAGTGACACCAATGTGGTATCCCGACTGGTGACACTAGTGTGGTAGCCTCACTCATTGTTATGCTCACTTATCACCATCTTGTTGGAGGGTATTCAAGTGATGCTTCTTTGGAATCATGATTCTACCCAGTATTTTAGAATTTAATGTTTATATTTAGAGATCCTCATATTCAACACCATTCTTACTTGGACTTGGCAATTATAGTGACTCGATATCCAAGTACCCTAACATGATGGATTGGTATCCATAGGGATACGTGGGTTTTCTCTACATCCTCTTAGGAGGTAGGGGGTGTTAGAGTATCTTATTACCCATGCTTACTAGGTTTATCCCACATTGGCTAGTTTAGTTTGCATATTAATTTGCCTTGTCTATATAAGTAAGTGATCTTCTTTGTAATATATATGCTTTATGATATTTATTAGATATCTTTTGTTAATAATTTTTTTTTCAATTGGTTTATTTTATTTTTTATGTTGAAGCATGAATGGCTATAGTAATGATCCATTAGAGATATCTTGGCTAAAGATTTTTTATAACTTTTTCAATTTACCCGCCATCATCAGACCAGAGCAAAATGATTTCATTAAAAATAAATATATGTTGGATAATCCCATTGTAGTTAGAGAAGGAATAAAATGTGATCAAGATTCTCCTTAGCAAACCATATTCATAAAAATTCATTTTGAGAATTCCTATGATTGGATTCAATGGCCCTGTATTCTTACGATGCTTAAGACTTTGGGTTTAAGCCAATTTTTTTATTTTAGCAGTGCAAAATTTATTTTGATGTAATTTTTGTCTTCCTCACTATCAATGAGCACAAATATGAAATATTTCAATTTTTTACTTCATCATGAAGGTTTTCCCATTGGCTCTATCCTTATGTGTTTTTGAAACTGAGTCATTTGGATATCTTTTTGCTTATAGAGAAAAACTAGGACTCATCATGGTAATTTTCCTTCATGAACATGCATTTGAGTTCATTAATGGATACTTTTCTAGTGATACATGTCTCACTCTTTCCAAATAATAATATTTGTTTAAAATAATCTTTGCATTATACTTATATAATTTTCAAAGACTTTGGTTCTAGTTAACAATTAGCCAAAACCCAATGTTACAGATAATGTATGATGCCTATGCCTAAGTGGTTTAAAAACATTCACTAGAACTAGATATAAAAGGGAGAGACATTCAAATTCCTTGGCATTCCCATATCTTTTGATAGTTCTCCTTCAAATATGTAGCAACATGTAATTGATAGAGTGGAAATAAGATTACATACTACATACCCAAAGCCCTATCTTTATTAGGTGAATTTATGGTTGGTGCCAAGATATTGGTAGCTACCCATGTTTTTTATTATTCCTATTTGGCCCCTTCTAAAGCCTCTTATGATAAATAAGAAAAGGTTCTCAAGTATTTTATTTGGGCCAATGTTAATAAAACTTAGGGTTATCATAAGGTTATTTGCAATATTTTTTTTGTGTTCCTCATGATAAAGGAGGTTTGGGTGTTATTGATCTATACAAAAAAAGTATTTTTTATTTGTTTAAATGGGTGGTTTGACCAATTGAAAGTAATGAAGCCTATAAAATACTTGAAAAACACAAAATTTCCATAGATAACCCTATGGAAGGATAGTTTTTTTTTTTTTTTAAAATGGGTTTCTTGCTCTATTAATCACCACTATAACAATCAAAATTAAAGGTCATTTTGTTTCTAAAAGCATTTAGAAATATTTTGAAGCATCAAAACCTTAATAATATGGGTTGGAAATGGTTTTAAAAGTGGTATCTCCTTCAATTATCATAATTTTTGTGGTCCAACGTCATTCCCAATTCCAATCTTCCCTTATGTGGAAATGCAATATTTGCTTTTAAAAATAATCTCATGTCTTATTTATCAAATTATGAGTTCATTATCAAAATCTTTGGACAATTTAAATAGGTGTTGGAATTTAAATTCTTCACTTAGGACTTGGCTCACTAGACTTAACAAAAAATGGAATTATAAGCTTGACCCCAAGCTTTCTCACATTCTTTGGTGTGTAGTTTACCAAGGCCTTCCTTTTTTCAACCATATTTTAGAAATTGGTATCACTTAACCCAAGTTTCTAAATTATTCAATGTTTGAGTTCTTAAAACACATAATCTACACTTTCCCAAAAGCTCAATCTTTGTGGCTCTAGATTCACATCCTTTTCCAACCTTTACACCTAGAGTTATTCTCTTGGTGTATGGGTTTCTTTTGGGATACTCAATGGATAGCGTATATTTTTCTCTTTTGAACCTTTTGATAGTTATAAATTTATTTTAGCTATGAAATTCTATAAATGTAACTAGGTTTAACAATGAAGAACTAACTTCTTAGTTCTATATTAATGACAAGGTAATTGTTATCTCTTTAATTATTATATAGAGTTAAACTCAATAAAATAAGGTGTCACTCAAATTATAGTGCTTATATGAATTTCTTCACCATAGGGGGATTGATATGTTTACTATGATCTATGTCCCCTTAGACCACCCACCTCATGGTTCTCCTCCTCCCATGCTTAAACACTGACAAAGTCTTTATTACAACAATAGTCAATTCTCCACTACTCTTTCTCAATGGGAAGAGGGGGCAAGGGACTGGGGAGGTACAATGGGGTTGAAATCAACTACTGACTCTTGGAAAGTCTATTGTTAGCCCATCATGATGGAACTTGATTGTTTAGGGAGGTAGCCCAATTGCCAACTTTTTTCAGCCACCCTCTAGTTGGGGCATCACTATTTCTTTGGCCCACCCTGATACCACATAAGATGGTTAGGTGGCACCTAAACATCTTTTTACTAAGAATTGGATGTTCTATGTATGATATGTATCCTACTCGATCTGGGTTTGTAGCTTGTGCCTAAACAAATATGTTTTATCTTTTTATATTATTTTTGCTAACTTTAGTTTGCCATGCTTTACTAACAATTTCCTTATATATATTACTAATTTTTTCTCCAATGTGGAGTATGGATTGTGCATTCCAACTGGTCAATTTATTATTATAACAGCCACTATATATTATTATTTTTCTATTACTAATAGTTATATAGATATGTTCAAATGATAAATACATAAACCATTTATTAAACCAACTACCCTCTCTTGTATGTTATAATTTAATTGAAGTAAATTATATAATTACTTGTAATTACAGTAAGTTTAGTATAGTTGAAATGGTGTTAAAATGTTTATACTTTTAGTTGTATTTTCATGATGTTGATGGGATAGTATTTAGACTACAAAACAAATTAAATGGAAAATATTGGGGTGATGGAAATAGACTTCTTTGGATTCAGCTGGTGGTCAACAACTCCTCTCTTTTTCCAAGTGATGCCCAGGATCATAATTTCATTAGTTTTCTCATTCATGAGACATACGTTGCTTTCCCTATGATTGAACATCAACACCATAAGGAAATGTACGTTGATCCCATTTATTTCAATTTTGCCAAACCTTACTAGATAAATATGTCTTCCAAGCTCATTATCCTGTGTATATTTTGAATAGTCCATAAATCTATGAGAGATAATCTACCATTTTCATAACTACCATTTATTTTTATCAAAAGTAATCTTGGCTAATATATGGAGAAATCAATTTATACAAGGTTGCCAAAGTGTGGTTGAATGTAATAGGTCACGAACCAAAAATCAAAAGAAGTCAATTGCATATGCAATAAGATGTGATACACCATTTCATGTTTTAAGGCTTTCAAATAAAGATAATTTTGTTAAAAAAATAATTATTCCTACTACAAAATACCCTTTCAAATTTTCCTTACAAATCTTAAAATGGCAACTTTAGATTTTGTTTATCTAGAGAATTCTACAGATTTGCATTACCTATGACAGTTCGACTTAGCATAGAACAGGGCTAAAATCCTATATTATACACTTAAATAAGGTGTTATTATATGAGCAATAATATTATAGTAAATGTTTATGTATATAACTATGTCTACAAAATCCTTATAATGCATTAAGATGATAAGAAAAAGGGATGACCAAGATCCTTTGTACTACAGCATTTCTTACCCATCACTGGATCTTATTTTGTTGACTAGGTATAACAAAGGAATGTAGAATATCCAATATGCAATGAGTTCATCTATTTGGAGTAGAAAACATGTGGATGTGATTATAACAAAGGAAAGTAGAATAAGTTGGGTCCCTCAACTGACTAGAGATTGTGAGGTGCTTGTTATGTTGCATAATGCATAGGAAAGAGACATGTGAAAGAGAATTCACTAGACCTAACCTCTCCACTATAAAAAAATGAGAATTCATTGCCTATTATGTTATACTTGTTCCACAAAAGATTTATCATTTTTCCCTTTCATATGCTATACTTGGTCCATAAAAGGTTTGACAAATATTAACCTCGCTAATTTCATGCATAGGATAATGTGATGAAACTATTTCATGATTTACCTCTTATCAAAACCAAGCCTTATAGAGAATCAGGCTAATTTTTTGTAGTTTTGAAACCACACATAATTTCTTGAGTTAAATAATTTTCTATTTTTATACTAGAATATAGTTTATTAGTCCTACTTTGTGATCTTTCATGCTATAAATTTATATTTCAAAATAAATACTCATGGAAACTCAAAATATATTTTTGAAGAAATATAGAATAAGTTAACAATTCCACCCCCACCTAGAGAGAGAGAGAGAGAGAGAGAGAGAGAGAGAGAGAGAGAGAGAGAGAGAGAGAGAGAGAGAGAGAGAGAGAGGTAAAAGGATCATTTTAGGATTTGAGTAATCGTGTTGTTAAGAGAAAGCTCACATGCCTTTACATTAACATTTAGCATAACTAGCATGAGTGTTTAGAAAATTGTCACACTAGACATTGACTGCTAGCTAGTTCCATCCCATTCTCCATCACCTTGCCCCACTCCATCAGGCTTAATCATGTATAAACGGTTAATCAGGAGTGTTAAGGCACTATTAGGCCCCACCCAAGTAGTTAGTAGGATGAATGTTAATAATCAAGGAGTAGATCTTCTGTTCTCATAATTTTTAAATCACACATGCATTCGTGAGCTTTGGACTCCCCTCTTCACTCCCCTTTTTGATGTACTAGCAGGAGACCTCATCCTCATTGCATTAAAATCAAGATCACTTGGGTTATTCACAAAGTTTGGAATTGGTTATTTGTTTGGATTTTAGCCAACTAGGTGAGTTTTATATCCCCTATGTTTATGAATTTCATTACTAAGTATAGGGTTTTAACTAGGTAATTATAAAAAATTTGTAGATTTATACCATAATTTCACATTCTACTTTATACTATAATTTTCCATTCTAGATTTGTACTATAATTTTCCATGAATTTGAATGGGTTCTATTTATATTCTATCTTTATAATGTAAAGGGTTTTGAATATTTGAAATTTTGACCCTTGCTTCATTCATTTTATACTTGAAAATGGAGCTTTGCTTCTCTTTTATTATTGACATTCCTCCTCCTACTAAATCAGTTGGACCTAACAATTCCTTAATGCTCGAAGTTAACCTTCTCTATCTATGGTTGGGGTTAATGGATACAACCTATTATAATACATATCAATACCCTTCTAATTGTATCCCCTATTATACTATAATAATGTCCTATTATATTTCTCTATGTATTAATGCCCTATTCTATGAGGTAGTGTTTGGGGGTGTGAGTTATGTTTCAAGTAGTAATTATCATTGAATGAATTATGCCTTCAAACAGGTAATAATATAGTCAACATAAAACAAACTATGCCCTAATTAATCATTAATTCTTTCAATCAGTCAATAGTATACTCAAAATAATACTCCTCAATTATTTAATAATAATTATGATAATGTGAAGGATGTGCATGTATAAGTGTGATTTATTGTGGGCTTACAAGATACTTACTATGTTCATTTTTATTGATAACTCAATAAAGTTAATAATAAAAGGCTCATGTAAACCCATTGGCTATATTTTTGATTGCTTGAACCCACTAATGGTATTCATATTTGAGAATGATTTTAAGATCTTACCATATTCAATGCTTAAACATGCATCTACCTTTTGTGACTTATCTCATGCTGATGGTAGTTATAACTATTCCCTGAAATGGTGATATGAATGAAAGTTTTTAATATTTAATTTCATGTTATTAATTGAAAGAGTGACATAGGTGGTGGATAACTTACTACTATGTTTTTCTTAATGTTTTGTTTCTATTAACTTTTTACCCAGTATTCATGTTTCTTGTGGGATAATTGATCACTTATCATGTTAATAATATAAGGGTCATGGAGACCAATTGATTATATTGTTGACCACTTCACTTAATGGTATGCTTATTTTGGAATGATTTTATGCTCAAGGATTGGATATTCACCAATGTAAACTATGATTATATATTGAATGGATGATTATGCCATAGCTAATCCATAATTCCTTCAAGAAGTTAACAATACAATCAACATAATACTCCTTAGTTTTTCAGTGATAATTATGCTAATGTGAAGGATGGGCATGTGTAACTATTTATTAGGGGCTTAAAAACCACTTATTGTGTTCATTTTTCTTGATAACTCAATAAATTTAATAATAAAAATCTCATGGAAATCTATTGATAGTATTGTTGATTGCTTGAACCTAATGGTATGCTTATTTGGGAATCGTTTTAGGATCTTACCCTATTTTGTCTTTAAACCTACATCTATCCTTTTTGACTTAGTTATTCTATGAAATGGTGATATGAATGGATGTTTTCAATGTTTAATTTATTATTTCTAATGGAAAGAGTGACATAGGTGGTGGATAACTTACTACTATGATAATCTCAATGTTATGTTTCTATTATTAACCTGATAAGTGCTCTGCAATCTCATAAGAAACACTAGTACTAGGTACTAAGTTAATAGAAACATAGCATTGAGAGAAACATAATGGTTAGTTATCCACCACTTCTCTTAACTTAGTATGTAGTGTTAATGTTTCTTGTGAGATTGCAAAAAATTTATTATGTTCCTTTTTGTTTATAACTCTATCAACTTAATACTAGAAGAATCATGGAAACCCATTGACTATTTTCATGACTTCTTGAACTTGATGGTATGCTTATTTGGGAATGATTTTAAGATTTTGACATGTTCTTTATTTAAACTTACATATATATTTTATGACTCAGTTCATGCTAAGGGTGGTTATAATTATTACCTTTAATGAATATATTAATGGATGATTATAATGTTTGATTTCCTATTTCTACTGGTCCAAGGGAAAGAGTGACATAGGTGGTGAATAACTTACTACTATGTTTCTCTCAATGTTTTGTTTCTAATAACTTAGTGCAAAAAATTATTGTTTCTTGTTGGATTATCAAACACTTATTACATTCTTTTTTGTTCATAACTCTATCAATTTAATAATAGAAGGATCATGGAAACCCATTGACTGTATTCATGACTACTTCAAGTAATTAATGTTCTGGGGGTAGAGTTGAAGCTTTGTGGAATAGTGTTTTTATCTAGAGTATAAAGATATAAAGTAAAAATTACTTTACATGTAACATATCCAATAATGATTATGTTTAATTCATATGCATTCACTTAATTATATGAAATATATCATAATCACATAAAACATTCAATAAACTATGAATTGAATAAAATATTTTTCCCTAACTAATCATTAATTCTTTCAAGTAGGCAATAATATAGTCAACATAAAATAAAACCAAATGTATTATGTAAACTAAAATGATATGCCTTTCTAAGATGATTGCTTGAAATATTTCATATTTTGGGGACAATTTAGAGTTTTGTGTGAATAGTTTTTAGCTATGATAAGTAAGATGCATGAGATGTCATGTGTGTGATGGTACACCTTATTGGGTTTTTATCACTGAATTTATTTATTTAAATTTTTAATTATAATAAAGAAAAGAATTTAATGATATAATTCTTTAGTACCATAGTATACATTTCCATTTGAATTTTTTCATTAGTAATATATGCAATATGTTAATGTAATGTCAGGTAAATATGCACATTATCAATTTTTTTGGCTCACACTCTTTAAAGATCACCCTATTAAAGTGTTGATATTTGGGTGTGTAAAATTTTTTTATTTATTGGTGATGGATAACATAGTACTACATCATAGGTGGTGGATAACATAGTACTACATTTCTCTCAAAGTAGTCAACAATATAATCAACATAAAATAAATTATGCCCTAACTAATCATTAACTACTTTAAGCAATCAACAATATAGTAAACATAATACTCCTTAGTTCTCCAGTGATAATTGAGCTAAGGTAAAGGATATACATGTATAATTATTTCTTGAAGAATTACAAAAAAATTATTGTGTTCATTTTTCTTGATAAATCAATCAAGTTAATACTAGAAAGCTTATGGAAAACAATTGACTTTATTGTTGACTACTTGAACCCTTGATGGTATGCCTATTTGGGAATGATTTGAGGATATTTATAATGTTCAATATCCCATTACCAATGGAAATATTCAAACATAGGTGGTGGATAACATATTAGAATGTTTCTCTCAATGTTATGTTTCTCTTAACTTAGTGCCCAGTATAACTTTTTTCATGTGGGCTTATAAAACACCTATTGTGTTCATTTTTTTCTTAACTCTATCAAGTTAATAATAGAAGGATCAAGAAAACCCATTGAATATAATGACATGAGATGATTATATGAGTCTTTAAAATGCGTATGTTTACTAAATGCTTTCTTTTTTTGTATAGTATTATGGATAACATATCTGTCTTATATATAGTTATTTGATATGAACCATCAGTTTATATAACAGTCTAGTATTGCCCATCTTATTATATTCTGGATAACTATGTACATCTTACTTGTCTATATAATACCCTTCACATTTTATTTAATGATATACTATGTGATACCCTTTGTTTGTCTTTCTATGATAATGGGATATGTCTATTACTTCATTAGTTCCTTTCCTTTATGTAGTAGGATTGATTACTTTAGGTTTCATGTGAAGGGTAGTATCCCCAATGCTTAAGATAATATTTAGGCTTGATAATGAACAATAGTAGACCATTATATAGTCTGATGGTTTATTAGTTCCTTTTCTTTATGTAACAAGATGGATAATATTAACAATAGAACAACAATAGACCATTATGTTGACTAATGGTTCATTGCTTTATTTCCCTTATGTAACAAGATGAATAATAGTGTCAATAGACCATTATACATATCGATGGTTCATTTCATTCTTTCATCAATGTATCAACATGGACAACAGTGTCAATAGCCAATGGGTTAAAATTCCAAACATTCACATTCCTTTATAGTATAAAGTTAGAATACAAAGGTATATAGTTTAAATTACTTTATATGTAGTATATCCAAGAATGATATACATAATATAAAGGTTACTACACACAAAATAAATATATATACAAGCAATTAATATATATATATACTCTTTTTTAGAAAAAATGTGAATACTTGATATGTGTATACCATTACAAAGAATGTAAATCCTATGAGTTTTCCCTTACCTCCAAGAAAGTGGATAAATGTCCTTGCAGATTTGATGGTGTGTGTATAAAACTTACAGTGTGACTATATACCGAGAGTAAGGAAATATAGATGACATCTTATAGAGGAAGGAGAGGGATCTCTATCATGATCAGTTTCTTATTATTATTTCATTATAATATAATGTGTTTTCATGGGGATATGCACACTCAACCTTCAAATATGAATGTAACATATTATGCCAAACATTAGGGTATATGAACCCCCTTTACATTTCATTATGAGCCATACACACATGGAACTTGTAGATGGTAGTGATGTTATGAAGTTGAACCTTGCTAGATTATAGATGGAGGGTCAATAGATATTATAGCTAATCATGATGTAGAGGTCAACTAAAAGCATGGTCATCCATGCTAAACATTTAATGGTCATTAATTATTTGGGTTGGATTAATTATTAGATCCTCCATTATGTGAGTAACCAAATGATATGTTTAGGATGGGATATCATGCTAGTAGTTTACCTCCACATCCTCTCTAGTTACTTTATCTACCAGTGCTCTTCATATTTTTTTAGCAAATTCACCAATTGAAAACATAATATTATGTGAAGGGGTACAAGATTCGAAAATGATGATTAAATTTTTTTTATTATTACTTATATTAGCTCATTATCCATTCATCAATGGATAACACTTATTACATCCTTAATTCAAAATTCACATTGTACGTACTAGCTGGTCACATTTAAAATCAAGCATGTAAGAAGTGAGGCCAATCATCAGAGGGAAAATGGGACAACAAAATGGATAAATAAAAGGAAGTTATCTAGAGTATCCATCAAGCACGTGTAGGCCATATTTCTATTTGATCTCTATGAACCTGCTAGATACTCCCAACATAGACATGGTATCTAACAAACACATGGAGGTGAATTATTAGTATGACTTCCATGTGCCTAATATATACTCTAAGGGTATATAGAGTATCTAATAGGCATATGGAGGTCAATTGTGAGTGTGACCTCAATGTGCTTGTTGGATAATTTGAGGGTAGATAGAGTATATAAAAGTCATGTGGAGGTCAATTATAAGTGTGACCTCCATGTTTTTTATATATACTTTTGAGGGTCCTTTCACTCCATCCATTTTTTGGCATGTTATCCCTCTACTAATGGTACCCACTTAGTATATCCTTTAATGTCCAACATTAATAACTTGGTTAACATTCATCAACAACATGTTAAGGAAAAAAATAATAGTTAATCTAATCAACAACAGTTAAGGCAAATGCTTATTGAAAAATAGATATTAATATCCATCAAATGATTACTTTTTACTCTTATGCCTTTCCCATATTAAAAGACTATACTAGAAGGGAAGATGGAGTATTGAACAATCACATGGAGGTCAACTACAAGTTTACCTCCACATGATTGTTGGATAATATAAAGGTAGATGGAGTATTTAGTAGCCACATGGAGGTCAAATGTTAGTGGTGCTTATTGGATATTCCAAGGGTGTCTCCTCTCCATCCATTATGTTGTCTTTTTATCCCTTTGATGATGGGGCCTAATTATTACATCCTCAATCACTTTCACACCTTTGCCCTATTTTATTTCTCATTTTCCATGACCTTATTCATTTTTGACCTCTACATAATCTTGTGTGCCTATTACCTAGTTCCATAAGTGTGTATTGTATTCATAGGACTATCTTAGAGAGGCATGTACTATACTAGTTGGTTACCTATAATGGATTGGATTATTTATATTTTTGAATCTCAAACCCTGTTTGAACATGGTTACCATGGACAATAATGTATTTTCTAAATTTGTATTGTTTTGTATTTAAACTTGTATTTTATTGTATTTAAACTTTTATAATTTAAAGTGTAAAACATTATATTTTTCTCATTGAAATTTTTAGGCAATATTAATTTAAATATTATTATTTTTCTTTTGACAATAGAATATATTATGGCATGTACTAATGTCATGTTTTGGGATCATTCGACATAACCTATAATGCCATCCATGGTGGTGGTGGAGGTAACAATGTGAGATATTTTTTTCCATTTTACCATTGTAATGTATATTTAACCCTTTTTGACATCCATTTGACTATCATATGGGATATTTTCTTCTTTTTTGGATACCATGATTGAAAAAGTCTGATATCTTGATTATTTACCCCGTAATTCTCTAGTTTTTGAAAGCAAGAGTAAATAACATTGTCAATCTGTAGATACAAATGTCCTCAATCCATATACACTTCTTTTGAACTATATTTTCATCCCTTTCTTCTTTGGAAACAATAAAATAAAGTAATAAGAACAAAGCAACTCCAAGTAAGTATGTTTTATTTTACCAGATATTTTAATTGATTAATCATGATATACTATGTTCATATAATGGGGTTATAAATAATTCAATGTATAAATTAGACATATAATACTTTTCACATTTATCATACATAAAATGTAGATATAAAATTATTCACATGATATGAATAATGCATTGCACTTGTATCCCTTGCATAAATAGGCAATGCATATAAATAATTGTTATTTTATTTGATTCTCTCTATATGAGTGTATGCATTTGTTATTCTTTAAAAAAAATGTCATTAGTATAAAGTGCTCTAATATAATTTATATGAAAAGGTGTGTATGTAATCTTATCAATCGATTTCATGACTATTCCTAACCCAAAACATGGTTGTGATCCTTTCAAGATCCTTCACTCATTGGCAGTTGAATTGCCTCCAATAAAGTTACATTGCACAACTAAATGAGGAAAAAATAAGTTATATATCTTTACAAAATCATCTAATGGAGTATAAGAGATGTCAACACAAATAATTAAAGACATATTAGCTAAAATAATTAAAATTAATTTGGTAATATGAAAATATTATTTGGTTTTAGGTTAATTTATTTAATTATTTAAGTGATTATAAGTTCTACACATTGCTAACCATTTATCATTTCTGATTTGACCTTAGATATAGACAACCCTTGGGGATTCAAAACCAACACAATAAATTAATGTTGCCAAACTTAGACCTCAATCTCCCATAGTTTAAAATGTTAGTATTGTGAATTGGTGGTATTCCAAATTTAATGATTACATTCTTGTGATCAATCATGACTTCAAGTTTTAACTCACTCATTTGTTATTCAACCTTTTAATGGGAATGTGGAGCATGAACAATAAGACAAACCTAGGATAAGCTTCCCTAATTTCCTCCAAAATCATTACAGAAAAAGGCAACAATCAAGGAAGGTGGTAAGTTTTTATTAATTCCTTAAACTCAAATGTTAATATTATTTTGTTCAATTATAAATTTGAATTATAACTAGTGCATTACTTTTGTAATGCAATAATGGTAGGGAGGATAGATGCACTAATTTCATTTGTAAGAAGAGAAAAATAATTGAATGAGTGAAACCATGCTCTACAACCTCCTTCAATGAACATGGAAAACCTCCTCCCATAGAGAAGGTACTATGGGAGAAGGGAATATGTGGGGTTTGCAAGTTTATGAATTTGGTATGAAATTTGGTTGTGATCATCTCTTTTATCATTTTATTGAAAAGGAACCTATTATTGTCTCTGAGGAAGAAACAAAATAACCCACTTCATCATAGAATGAAGACAATCCAAATTATGACATTGTAAATGATTCCCTTGATACAAAAATAATTATTCTTTCATAGTTTTCCATTTTCATTTTACACATATATCTTATTATACACCTATTTGAGATTTATAACTATCAAAATTATTTTTAAGGAAAATAATGGTAGTGAAGAGGGTTTCACACATGTTTCATTAAGGTTAATGACATTGCAAATTGTGAGCTACTAAAGGATTCATCGATAAGCTCTCTATGTGCACATGGGCAGAGACAAAAAGAGAAGGTAATATGTCAAGATTCGAGAATATTTTATTAATTCATATGAAACATATTTGTGATATTATTTTATTTGATTTATTTGTTTAGGAACCTGTTACCCTCCCTCATAGGAAGAGAAAAAGAATAGAATAAATGACCTTTGCAACATATTTGGATGGACAGGAGCATAGGCATAAAGACAATATAATATGTTAGGATTTGCATGTGTTTATTTAAGTCGTATGAAACATGATTCTAATATTTTTTATTAATTTTACCCACATAGGCACCCATTATCATCCCTCATAAGAAGATAAAAATAATGAAACAAATTACATCTTCAACCTCTTCAGGTGCACACAGGCATTATTCAAAGGACAAGGTAGAATGTGGGAAATTTTGATTTTTTTAAAGTGATATAAAATGGGATTTGATCTTATTTTTATGTTTTTACTTGCATAGGTATATGTTACTATCTCTAATCAATAAAGAGACTCAAATGTTTCATGTGAGCATGAACACAATGTCAAATTTTAGCTGCCACAAGATTTTCATATTGACATGCCATGATCTCCACATTGTACAAGGGTGATTATCCAATTTTTTTATATTTTAAATTCATATTTATACCCTATTAATTTGAAATTAGAAATGATTTTTTAATTTGAACCTTTTTATGTGTGTATATTATCTTTATGTATGTGTAGTATGGTTACAATATCATTTAGGATTTGTATGTAGGGACAAAATTATCATATTACCCACAATGTCTTGCATTGTATAAAGGTGGGAAGAAATTATGGTCAAAACCATAGTTCAATTCACACCATGTTGAAATGCACATGTTACTTCCCATTCTAGAACATCAAGTAGCAAGTCATCTAGTCAAGATAAGATAATATAGGTCTGCATAATGTAATTTGTAGCAAAACCTATATGAGATGCATAGATGCAAGAAAGTTTCTTTAAAAAAATTATTACTATGATGATTTGAGCCCTAAAATGTTGGCAAACTTATAGAAGAGGAATCCAAGATTTATAATTACAAATAAATTAAAGAAAATAAGAGGAGGGAGATTCTAAGGTAGACAAAATTTGTGAAAGTTAGTGATACATAATGTGTTTTCCATTATATTCATTTCTTCACCAATACATTTACATCTTATGCTTACACGAGTTATGAAACTTGATAAAAAAAAATACCTTGGATGAAAATAGAATGTGAATAGGAGAATATTAGAGTCAAAAGAAAAGGTATATTTATTTATCCTTAATTTTTCAATTTCTCTTGCTCTTGCTCTTCAATCAAATATCTACATTTTTATTTTTTATTTATGAAAGGAATTTTATTCTTTTTTGGTACTAGTAGGAC
The DNA here is from genome assembly GCA_037957365.1 of Torreya grandis. Taxonomy (NCBI): domain Eukaryota; kingdom Viridiplantae; phylum Streptophyta; class Pinopsida; order Cupressales; family Taxaceae; genus Torreya; species Torreya grandis. Next base: position 3,393,037 of record JARHVA010000966.1, on the reverse strand, counting down.
AAGGATTATTCAACATAGAAGAAGGAATGAAAGAGGAAAAGAAATGTTTGAATAAATATTTTAGTTTTGATAGCTTATTCAGTTTATGGAGATTCGATATTATTTTATGATACATCATGTCAAATGTTATGACATACTCAAGAGGGTGGAAATGTGATCCCAAATCCTATAATGAGACATTTCCCATTAGGGAACGATATGTGGATTTTGATCCTCAATAAATAAAATGTGACCTGAAAGGGAATGAAATCCAATTCAGGTTGAATAATGATCTTATAAAATGTTTTCCCATGTTATATTCTTTGTAATGGATAGGTCATTAAAAGGGTAATGTATTACAAATATTTTGTCTTTATTTGTTGGTTTTCTAGGGCCTTGATCACAGGTTTGATGTATATGAGTGCCATCTATGAATGATGATTTTATGTCTTTTTGTGTTGGTTATTTAGGTCTTTCTCACAATCATTTATTTGGTTTGTTGACTAGGTTTTTGATCAAATGAGATAATGTGATTTAAACCAAGTTGGGTGTTTTTTAATTTTAATTGTGTATGTTTTGAAACCCTATTCATGTCTCATTCCTAAAATACAAAACATGTACAAGATATTAATCCTTTGAAGGCCATCATATTATCTAACTCAAATTCATCTTGGCCATCATTATGTATTTTCCCATACTTAGAATTAATGCTATGTAACAAACTTTTATTTTTGAGTTTCACCCCACATCATTGATAATAATGTGTTATGGGCTCTGTCATATATTATTCCATCACATGGAATTATAACATTTAGGTATTTTTCATCATTCTAATGGATATAATTTTATTAATATAATTTTAAGGTTACTTTATATATATCACCTCTCTTCAACTTGAAACTAGGGTTTCACTATATTGTGCCTTTGTTATAGAATAATATTGCAATCAAACATGCACACCTTCATAATGACCATGTTTTATATATTTTGCCTTGATAGATGAATGGAATTCAATAAGAAACACTCCCTTATGTTAACAAACATTTTAGACTAAAATATGCAAATAAATATCCATCTCTTCCTTCATCATTGAGTGTAATATGAAGGGATGAAAAAGTTGTTAGTATATTAGGAATAACTAGTTACTAATATTGTTTCTTATGAAAAATATGAGCTTGGTTCATTTATACTTGAATTTAGGTATATTTTTATCTTCTAAATCTTGAAATAAACCTTGATATGATTGTAACATGCATATAAAGGACACAAAAGTAATTGTGTCTTGGAATGTGGATTAATATGAGAGTTATAATATGAGAGTTATATATCTTGACCTTGCTAAATTAGTTGAAGGATGATTGGTAACATCATGTGTTATGAAGATTTATGTTATATAAATTTATTTCAATCAATTATAAGAATGATTTATTCAATTATTATGATTAAATTTTTTCTAAATATGTATATTGGATATTATAATAAAAGGACAAATAAAAAATATTAAGATTTTGACACTACCCATGTTACGTTACACAAAAACTACATCAATGAAGAGATAAACACCCACAAAAATTCCAATGGTGAGTTTCATATCCTCCATATATATCATGATAAATTATCTAATGAATATAATACATGTGTTCATCAACTGAGAGTCATATATTTTCCATCCTAGCTTTACTACTCTTCCATGATGCATACAACCATGATAAATACTAGAGACAACAAATTGCATTGACATGGTCTTTATTTTAAATCAAATGGAAATTTACCCCATACCTTTGACATGTTATTTAACAAAAGGCATGTACCATATATAATTTCTATGTGTTTATGGCTCATAATGAAATTTAATTAGGATTCATTCATCATGCCATGTGTCAGTTACTTGTTATATTTATATTCAAAGGATGAGTGTGCAAGTCATCATAAAAATGCATTATTATTAAATGTAATAAAAATAAAAAAGTGATAATCATAGACATCCATCTACTTCTTCCATAATAAAATGTCTTAATTTCCTCGTTTCAACATTTCATTTGGGTATAAAGTCACATTGTAACTTTATACAATAACATCATCAAAGTTGCAAGGATGTTTATCCATTTTTTTGAAAGTAAGTGAAAACTCACATATTTTACATTCCTTGTATGGTATACATTGATTAAGTATATATATTCATTGCTTTTATGTCACACTTTATTTCAATTTGTATAATTCCCTATATATTATTTGTCGGTATAGTATGATTTGCATTCACTGTAATGGTCTACTATTGTCCATCTTCTTACATAAAGGAAAGGGGATAATTAACCATTAGTCTATATAATGGTCTACTATCATCCATAATATTATAGTCTATATAATAACATACATCTTGGTTGTCTATATAATGCCCTTTACATTATGTGTAATAGTCTATTGTTGTCAACCTCGATACATAAAAGAAAGCAACCAATGAAGCATGGGTCTATATAATGATCTATTATTGTCCATATTATTATAGTCTGTATAATACCTTATATATTAGTTATCTGTATAATACCCTTTACATTATGTGTAATGGTCTATTGTTGTCCATCTTGATACATAAATAAAAGGAACCAATGAACCATGGGTTTATATAATGGTTTATTATTGTTCATATTATTTTAGTCTATATAATGCCCTAAATCTTGGTGGTTTGTATAATAACCTTTACATTATGTGTAATGTATATTATTTTCCATCTTATTACATCCTGTATAATGCCCTACATCATACTTGTCTATGTAATACCCTTCACATTCTATATAATGGTGTACTATTTCACCTTTTGTTACAAAAAGTTTAGGAACCAATGAAGCTACATGTCATTATGTTACAATGTTTTTTTTTTATTAAATAATGGACATAAATAAAAATAAAAAAGAACTAATGAAGTTATCAAGTGGAAACTAATAGACATTTTGAGTGCAGGTTGTGATCCCAACAATCTAATTTTTAAGTGATAACCCTTCATAGGATTAGATGTCCGTTAGTTTCATATAAATACTAAATTTCCATGGTTTTCCTTTCGTTTATCTTTCAAGAAACCCAATCTTATTTCCCCAAGTAATTATGTGAAGAAATCTAAAAGTATTAAACAAAGTAATGTAAAGGTGGATGATGACCTTCAAAAATGTCAACTAAGGCATTTTAATAATAGGTTGGATGTATGAAGCAATGAGAAAAGGTTAGAAAATAAAGTGAGGAGAAATTTGAAGGAAAGAATTAAATAAATGAATATAATGATATTGTCTTTTTAAAATGAGAACAAGGATAAAAATATTTGTATTAAACATATAAGGAAATAAAAACTATAGGCTTAAATGTAGCTCCAGGATCAAATTGCATTACTGAGAGTATCTGAAGCTATGGTAAGTGCTAGGGATATTGATTTGGAATAAGAGAATTATATGAATTTAATAAATTTCAAACTTAATGAGGAAGAAATCAAAGTGTGAAAAAACTTTAAAATCCATCTTATGACTTTCCCTATAACAACTCCAACTACATCTATGCTTCTTAACTCCAACACCAATAATAATGATCATAACTAGTTTGTTCCTTTAATATGTTTCATTTCACTATAGTTATTGACTTCCAATTTGTATATAGCTCATTTCATATTAGTTGTTAACTTTATATTTATTATAGTTTATACCTTTTACAAAATATGAATATGCATGCCTCACAAGAATGTGAAATTTGAAAATTTTCCTAACACGAGGTGCGATTAATTGGATAAATCAAGTAGAGATGATTTATGGCACATACCATATTATAATTGATGATTTAATTTTAAATTTAAGTTTATATTTTATTTATTTATTCAATTTATTGTCAATGGTAATATAAAATCTATAAATAATATTATAGCTTGTTCGCACTCTTATGGGGTTTGGTAATAATAGAATGAAGCCCAAATTAGGGATTTTATAAATTATGTAAAGTGACACTTCCAAGATTTATGTGCTAAGTGATTACATCCTTGATACAAGGCCCATCCTTATTAACTTTACACAAAAGAATTGTTTTCCAATGGAAACATATGGTGATGATGCAATCATTATTATCAATTAATATTTTTATCCATTTTTATCTTAACCACATGTAATAAAACATAATAAGATCACTTTCAACATTTAAATATATTGAAAAAAAATTTAAGAGCATAAATAAGCATTCATTCATTTATAATATTGATTAAAACTTGGCATGGTAATTAATATGTACCAAGATAAAGCACTCAACTCATTGCTTCTACATACATTATTTTGTTCCTTACTACTCCACAAGACATAACCCTATATTATACACATAGCACATATAATGTAAATATTAGAAATTAAGAAAAACATTTTCCATAAACTAACACATATGTCGTTCTAATTCCACCTAAACTCTACAATAGATTTATATGTTGGGAATCTCATAATATCTTATCTAGCATCATTGAAAACATGTCATGGTCATAGTGACAATGATGTTGTATGTTTTTCATCATGATATGTAACTTTGACTCAAAAAGTGGAAAAAAAGACTCATTAACAATGTCTTGTAACTGCATAAGTGGTAAAACCATGCTAATATGAATGGATGAAGCACTATAATTACTTAATCTACCCCATATTGTCATTTATTTCACATCCCCAACATCCTGTACACACTAGATCTTCACATAACAAATTACCATAAAAGTGACTATTTGTGTCAATGAAGTGTGGCTAGCTTCTTATCTCTTACTCAAATCTTACCAAAAATAATGTCACACATTAATTTATAATTAATTTTAATGGCCACAATCTTTACATTATGATCATAAAGAGTCATAAGACCATGAAGAAGAGCTACATAGTATAAACTATTCAATTTTTATACCATTAGTAATTGGATAATAATTAAATGTCATCACTTCTTTCCTCAGACCATAGATAATATATACATTTTTAAAACACAAATTTTATGTATCATATCAAACAATAATACACAATACATATATTTTGTCCATAATCATATGGAAAATAGAAGACATTTAACAAACATGAGCATCTTTAATATTCATACAATCATTTGATGTTAATGAAAAGAAGTTGGCACACCCTAAACTCAATAAAATTCATAGGGTTATCCTTATAGAATGTGAGAAAGTCAAAAGCTGACAATGTGCATCATTAACATACATTGCATTATTAGATTCGATATAAGGCTACAAATGAAAACTTTCCAATGCCTACTAATACTAAAGTATGTCACTCTTTCCATTTTCAATAGGAAATAAAATATTAGAAACATCCATTCATATCACCATTTAAGGGTATAGTTATAACCAACTTCACCATGATCTAAGTCATAAAAGATATATGCAAGTGTAAATATAGAATAGGGAAAGATCCTAAAATGATGCAAAACTTAGAATTTCTAGTTGATAAGTATCTTAATAACATAGAAATAACACAATAACAATGAATTCTCTGAGAAGAGATGTATTATTACTCAAGATCGCAATACAAATATATGTTTATCTCTGGGAAGAGATGTTTGTCTTCACATTTCAAGTTACATCTTCATTTATACAAAATTTTAAAGCATGGGGAGGATGTGGAAGGTCACCAATCTCGAGGGAGATGAAGTGGTATGACTTCCAATATTTAAAACAATACAAAATTCAAGGAATTACTATTTTTAGAAACTTACTATTTTTAGACTGCACTATTAAAATTGAAATTTGAGGCACTTCCATTGGGTTTTCTGGGGTCAAAATTCATTTAGCAAAGTTTAATGCCATTTCACAATGTTCCCCTCATTCTTAGCTTTCCAACAGTTCAAACGGTGAGTCAATTGGAGCTACGGTGCAAAATTTATGGCTCCCAGAAGTTTCATCATCAATTGGGGTGGAACTGTCACCCGAATTGTCACCTAAATTGTTGCCTGGATCATAAAATCATTCCCAAATAAGCATACCATCATATTCAAGCAGTCATGAATACAGTCAATGGGTTTCCATGATCTTTCTATTATTAACTTGATAAATTTATAGATAAAAGTGAACATAATAAATGTTTTAAAATCCCACAAGAAATAATAATACTACATAATAAGTATATATAAGTGGTGGATAACTCACTACTATGTTTTTCTCAATATTATGTTTATCTTAACTTAGTATGCAGTATTAGTGTTTCTTGAGGCATTGCAAAACACTTATCAAGTTAATAATAGAAACATAACATTGAGATAAGCATAGTAGTAAGTTATGCACCACCAATGACACTTTCCATTATAAATAGGAAATTAAACATTATAAACATCCATTCACATCACCATTTAATAGAATATCCAATTCACAAAAAATAGATGTAGGCTTAAAGATATAATGTGGTAAGATCCTAAGATGATTACAAAATAAGCATACCATAAAGTTCAAGTAGTCAATAATATAACCAATGGGATTTCATGAGACTTATATTATTATCTTGAATGAGTTATCAATAAAATTTAACATAGTAAATGTTTTGAAATCCCACATTGAATTGTAATACATGCCCATCCTTCTCATTAGCAAAATTATCACTTAATAATTGAAGATTATTATGTTGACTATTTTATTGATTGAGTTATGGATTAGTTATGACATAATCATTCATTCAAAACATAATTTATTTAATAATTTGTGTAGCTAATATATGATACATAAAACTCATTAAATTCATAATGCATTTAATGTCAGTTACTACTTTAAACATAACTCACATTCCTATACTCTACCTCCCAGAATTAGGCATTGAATTTATTATTAACTATTTGCACCCATAATGGTATGATTATTTGGAATTACTATGTTTTTGATTCAAATGTGACAACTTAATTATATTTATCATATCCTAATTACACAAACTATTCAATAAAATATCTAATTCATGAATGATTTTTCCCTAACTAATCATTAATTATTCCAAGTAGTCAAAAATATATTCAACATAAAACATACCCAAATGTATTATGTAATTTAAATTGATATTCCCTTATGATTTGATAAACTTATATCATTCTCAAGGGTCAGGGATTCAACAATGTAGGCAATACAATTCATTATAGCTAACCAACCTGTATCGTAAAATGCCTCCCTAGGGATGATCCTATAATTCATGCTTCTTGAATTAGATAATGGAAAATGGGATCTTTTACAAGTATAAAAGCTAATTTAAAGTGATAATTATTATACTCTTTGAACATGGGAAAGGCATGCAAGTAACAAGTCATCATTCAACTTCTATTCAATGAATTCTATTTTTTGACTAGTTTTTACCTTAACCACTATTGTTTGCCTTAACAACTATCATTTACCTTAATCAATGTTATTTTCCTTACACATTTTTTTTCATTAACATTTTATTAATAAATGTTATCCCAACCTTTAGCACTAGACTTTGATCGATTTGGTGGGCCCCATGGACACTTCAACCATAAATGGGAATGCTCCTAGTTATGGTACTCCTTATGTTGAAACTAAACAATTGTGAAATTAAATTGAATTTAATCATTCTCCCAAAGAATGCCATAAAATAACTAAAAAATACTAAAAAATATAAATATTCATGTAATTTACACTACCAATCCATTAAGAGGTAGGCGATCATCAATCTCATCACCCCAATCGTTCCCTCTCATGGGTGGATCTATATCATTAAGTACAGTTTTTCTTCATCTATTCTTTCTATTATTTTCTTCTTAGTGTCTAATTATTGAGTGGGGTTTTTTTAAATGGCCTCTCATATGACCCTTATGCTAGAAGTAAAAAATTGTGAAATTAAATATAAATTAAGATTTCTCCCAAAGGATGCCATAAAATAATTTTAAATATATAAAAAAACATAAATATTGATGTGACTTACACTTCCAATCCACTAAGAGGTAGCAGGGTCATTAAGGCTCATCAACCCATTTTTTCCCTCTCATGGGTGGATCTATATCATTAAGTACTCTTATTCTTGATATTTTATATGCATTATTTTTTATTCAGTTTCTAATTGTTGA
>JARHVA010000966.1:3120000-3377500 GCA_037957365.1 Torreya grandis | reverse complement strand
ATAGTTTTCAAGGTGTATTCAAGGTCTAATTATAATTGATAATTCAAAGCCTAATGTGCAAAGAGACCTAGTGTGGTCTAATGATGGGTTGAGTGCACTTTCCAAGGTTCCAAAGCTCATATTAGATTTTTAAAATGTGTTATAAGCTATGTAAAGTGTGTTTACTAATTATTAGGTCATATAATAAATGATAAATCATGAAAATTATTGTTGAGGTTTTCTGTGTGCACATAATGAGGTATAGCAGACCTGAAAAGATTTTTATTATGCTCATTACATGTGCAAAATTTGCATGAGACCCTGAGAAGTTCACATTAATTTTAAATTTTCATAGCTCAAATTTCCTAAAAATGGATTTGGATTTGATGGGAAATCCTTTATGAATGATTGATAAGAATGAAAGGTAGCCTAAACCCTCCTAAAACCCTCATAATGACCTAATATGAAATATCTTGTTATAAATGGATAAAATTGGTTTAGTTTACATAGTTTGATTATTGAATCATTAATATGACTATCTTAGGTACCTACATGTGGCATTGGTATGTTGGAAGAGTAACTGGAAGTTATTGGAAAACCCTTGTTTCTTAAATTTTTGATGTAACAAGCAGGGTTGACAAGGTCAAAGCATGAAAATGATTGGAGGATGATGTGTATGAATTATAGTTTATTCCCATGTAATTTTTTTAGAAATTTTTAGACCTTAAATATTCTAAATCAGTCATGGAATTTGGTCTATTACTAAAAAGGCCTAATGAGGAAGACAATGAGAAAACTAGGCAGAAGTGAGAATGAGATTAGGGATGGGTTGTATTAGATTAGGGATAGAAAAAAATACATGGGATTATTTTTAAATACCTATATCACTTATCAGTTATGATTATAATTTTTTTAGATGCTTGTTTACAAGCAAGAGGTTGTTCTCAAAGTGACCTATCTAACACATTGAAGTTTGTGTAGGGTGAAGACATGAGATTGGTCTGTAAGACCAATATTGATATTAAAAAATTTAACATATCTATTTAAAGATTTTATAATTATACCTAAGTATCATATAAATAAATTTTAATTTCATGAAATTATTCACATATGTGTTCTAAGTCTTGGTTTTCATGACTACATTGTTGGAGCTATAGACAATTTTCTGTGTGTAAGTGAGAATGGTATTCTTCAGTCATTTTTCATAGATGTGAAGAATAAAATGAATATGAGGTTGTTATATAAGTATAATAGGTTAATTTAAATACATTTTTATTCATGATAAATTCCTATGAAGGTGTGAAAATTTAAATCTTCTTGATTGGGTTTTTGAAGCCTATGTGCAGTTCTGAGTGAGCATATGAAGTTGATCAATTTGAGGTATTTTGACCTATATTTTGAAATATAATGGACTTGGTGATTACCCTAATGTTATTAAGGTTATATAAATTTTATTTTTTATTATTTTTATGTGTCAACTTTAGTTTATACTTTAGATACTCAGGGTAGATTTTCTGGCAGTGAGAAGGGCTAATGGCGAGTAGACCTAATGGTGTGGTTCAAGAAGTGAAATGAGATAAATGGTGTCAAGGACTTAAGGTGATATTACTAGGGGTATAATTAAAGTATTTTTAAATTTTATTGTCTATTTTTTTAATCTCAAGGTGTTCCAAGGTGGTCAAGGTGAAACGTGTGATTTGAGAAGGCCTAATTACATTAGGTTTCTATTAGGCCTAAAGGTGGTTTTAGTCCTTAAAGGTGCTGACAAATATTTGTAGTGGTTGTTTCACTTGTGAATTTTTTTTTGATCCATTATAATAATTATCTAATTATGATGAGGTTTGTGTCTAACCAAGGTGGGTGAGAACCAGAGTCAAGTATAAAAAGGTCTAATAGGCCTAATTTGACAAGTTAGAATATTGAGGACATGAGAAAATGATTTAGAGTTTTGTAAAATAGGTTTAGGGATTTAATAACATTATATATATATATATATATATATATATATATATATATATATATATATATATATATATATATATATATATATATATATATATATATATATATATATATATATATGTTTAATATTTCATGAAGTTATGAAAATTACTATATAGTTTATGAGCAAAGTCATTTGAACTAATTCTTTCAAGAAGTGGGCTAATTGAGCGAAGAGGCCTAATAAGCTATTTGAGAGAGATATAAGAGTGAGAAGAGAAAAAGAAGGTGGTAATATTTAGTTAATTCATAAATATGTATCCAAATGTGATAATAATTTCATTATAGATAAGTTAGTCTGAGTTCTCTATAGGGTTGGTGCCTCCTTGCAAGTTGATGCTTGCTAAAGGACTAGTTGAGTTGGTGCTTGACTAGTGAGGGGTTGGTGTTCCTTGTGGGGTTAGTGCTTCATTAAATATTGATTCATTTATTAAAGGAATTTTTTTCAAGATATGTTTCAATGTTTTTTATTTACCATGAGGATTTCCCACATATCTCATGTGTTCTTATGGTGTATGCTTTTATAGATGCTTGTTTTTGCATTGGTTAATATATATATATATATATATATATATGAATGGTTCAAGGATGATAAGTGAAATTGAAAAAATGTTTTAAGATCAATGATTCACCCCCCTCTTATTATCTATACTTATAATAGTAAAAAATCATACATCTTGAGTCTCCCAAATTCATAGGCCACTACATGGACATCCTACATCAACACACCCCAAATACTTTCTTAGATGCATTTGTATTCACTATGAAGTTACCATTTGGGTCTAGAACCTTTAACAAAGGTGCATATGTTAGATTCTCTTTCAATATTTGAAAATCTTACTCACACTTATCTATCCAAATGAACTTTTGGTTCTTATGTAAGGAAGTGATTGGGTTTCCAATCTTGAAAAATACTTCCACAAACTTTCTGTAATATCCAGATAAGCCCATGAAACTGTAGGCTTCATAAACATTCTTAGGATATGTCCATTCCATGATGGATTGAATATTTATAGGGTAAAAAAAATTACCCTCATTTGAAATGATGTGTCCTAAGTAATTCACTTTCTTTTAGAAAAAAAATTACTTTGATAATTTACCATAAAGCTTATGTTCTCTTAATTTTGGCATCACTAAGTTGGACATGTTCCTCTTCAAATTTTCAATAAATAAAAATCTCATCCAAAAAGACTAAAAAAAAGTTGTCTAAATAGTCCTTTAATATGTTATTCATTAGGCTCATGAATGTTTTTGGAGCATTTGTAAGTCCAAAGGGAAGAATTGTGAACTTGTAATGCCAGTAACAAGTCCTAAAAATAGTTTTTGGAATGTCTCCTTCTTGAACCCTCAATTGATGATAACCTAATCTCAAATATGTTTTGTAAAACACTATCTCCTTTCACATTTTATCAAATATATCATCAATTCATGGCAAGAGATATCTATTCTTCACTATTATTTTATTAAGAATCTTGTAGTCAATATAAAGCCTAAGGATGTTTTCCTTATTTTTAACAAACACCATTAGAACAACCCAATGAAATATACTTCGATGGATAAGACCTTTGGCTAATAGTTCCTAAAATTGAGCCTTCAATGTAAATAACTTAGTTTTCATCATTTTTTAATCATATTTTGACTTGGGCTTGAAACTAGGGATGATATCAATTGATAAAACAAATCCTCTCTTAGATGGAAGCCAAAGGTAGTTCATCAGGAAAAACATCGTTGAAATAACTTTAAAAAGGGTAATCTTCTATCATGGGTTATTTTCCTTATTCCACTTGATCAAGTCTTACTAAAAAAAGAATACACCCTTTTTTCTTGGCCTTCTTAAACTATATTTCATAAATTTTCTATAGAGTAATATCACATTTAACTCCTTACACAAATATAGAGTAACCTTAATCATCTAGGCATGATATTGTTTTGGTAAAGAAATAAATTTTATCTCGATGCTTTCATGACCATTTTACTCTAATTATCACATCATATGATCCTATTGGGATGACATATAGGTCTAATATATTAGTGAATCCTAAAAGCTCTAATTTAGCTTCAAACAGACATTGCTCTACCTTTATCACTATTCAATTTACATACTAGACCGACCAAGAATTAGACATAAAACCAAAAAAATTATTTATCTTTCTAATAATATCAGGATCTATAAAACACTTAGATGCTCTTGTATCGATAACACAATAACAAGATATCCAAAAAAATTAACTACTACCTCTATTGGTGTCACTTGGAAGTTTGGTTAGTGGTTATCTACCACTATGTGAATCCTCTATTGAAAGACTTGTTGTTGGATTTGAAGGGGTGGCTTAGATATCACATCACTAAACTAGTGGGGATAGTGGTTATCATAATTATCACCTCTATAGTTAAATCACCTTCCAACTGGGCCTTTCTTCTCTTAGAATCTTACTCAACTACTGAACTTCCCACTGTTGAAGTTATTATTATTGTTATTTCTATCACCATTTCATCCCTTATATCCATTATTGGATTTTACTAAACTCCAAAAAAATTTACTATTCCCAAAACCTATGTTTTTATTACCACCATTTTGATTTCCTTTCTAAAACTTCTTTTTGAAGGGAGGGGAGTTATTTTACTGAAATCCCTTCCCTTTGTTATAAAATTCCTTTTTAATCGATGCAAAGGTCTTCAATTTCTATTTCTATTTTATGGATTTATCAAAAACTTCATCCATGGTAGTGGGTTTATGGAGGTCAGCATTAGTACTAATCTGAGGGTTCAAACCAAAAATAAACTTTATAATATGAAACATCTCATCACCTTAATATAATAGCACATATTTCAAGAGTCGGGTGAACTTATCCTAATAAGCAATGATTGACATATCTCCTTATTGGATATTTTGAAACTCTAAAATATTTCCATCAAAGTAAAACTATGGTAATCATCTTTTTTTGAATTAAGACACAAATTTTTCCCATGTGGTGGTTTTTACAATTAATTTTCTTTTAGCCTTCAAGTTTTCCCACCAAGCCAATTCTTCATATGATAGTTGGTAGGCTCCTCAAACAACTTTGGTTTCCTCAAAAAAGTTTCTAAGTTGAAAATATGTATCCATTTAAATAATCCAATTTTTTGGCTCTATCCCCAAGTACTGCCCCATTTTACTTAGGTGGTGTTATCCACTTTAGGTCTCTATCCAACTCGATATCAAATTGAGTCTAGTTTGGTGGGGGCTCATTGTGAATATTTCCATCATGATTTTACTAATTTTTCTCAACAACATTCTGGTCATCTTCATCATTGATTTGATTTCTTAAATTTTACTCATGACCTTTTCCATGATTAATATCATGCACTTATTATTCTAAGAGACCCATCCTTTCTTAATTAATGGTTATCATTGCCAATAACTGGACAAGTTTTTCTTGAAGTTCTTTTATATTTTGATCACTTCCCTCATTGTTACATGTTCAGGCCATAGTAACTAGGAAGGATCAAATAATTGAAACTTATAAATGTATCAAGCCCATTAGACCTGATTGTTAAACCAAGATCTGATACCACAATGTGACATCCCCTTCAAGGTGATGTTAAACTAGTCATTTTTTATGGTAGATTAACTTTCTAACCAAAGGTTATATCACATAATCTAAACAATACATACATTTTGAATTTTATTGAGAATTATTGGAACAAATCATAGTGATAAATTTAGCTTATTAATCTACTTCATAAACAATATACCATACTTAATTGCATGCACTTAAAATCATGGATAAATAACTCGCACAAATCAAAAGTGTACTACAACTTGTTTTGCATACTTATTATAGGAAATCAATTATTTACATACCAAATAGTTAATTAAAAATAAATGTAATTCACATCATAATGTCAACATCTTAAACATAAATTGTTAAGTTAATGACTAATTTAAATAATCAATTATAATCATTCACTATCACAGTGACTATGACAATTAGCTATACATTATAATATCAGATTACAATCCTTTCTATCCTTTTTACTAACTTGAATACTCAATTATCATTTCAAATTTACAATGTTATAAATCATATATATATGATCTAAATTTGATTTAAACCACTATACAAATAGGACTAAATTCTAATTCAATTTTCCTCATAAATTAAAACTCTGATAAACATACAACAATAGTCTACATTAGTAATTATAATAATCAAAAAATTTCACCATATATTCATCAACTGAGTAAATAGAGGGTTTATCATAGACCAATAGTAGACCATTTAAATTTATATAGGGAGAGTATCATAGAGTTCTATTCCTCAAACCATAGAGCCTTTAGGATTCCCCACACACCTCTCACCCACTAAGAGTGGTCCTACCCTTCATGAGTAGGTTAAATAAAGGTTTGAAAATTGAGAAAGAAATCACCGAGTATATTTTCAACATTGAAGCTACTCCACATATCTTATTGTGAGTGTGATTGGGAACTGATATAGGAATTCAAATATTCCCAGTGTATACTACCCATATATACTACTTACGGCCATAAGTTTTAGATTCGCCAAGTACCCCTTGTTGAATCTTAACTCATTAAATAACTGAGTTAATATGTGGATATAACTAGGATACCCTTCCATGTCTTAGACCACATGTCTCACATCCACTACTCTTATCCCAAGGTATCCCTGACCTAGACATATCATAGTTACTAGGTCTAAATAATCCCTATTACTAGCTGGTTATTTTCTTAAGAATGTGTTTATGAGATGACATGATTTACATGGGTGTTATATACTACCCATGTAATCATCATCTTGTTTTTAAATTAATAGATGATTAGTTTACAAAAATAGAAAGTTGATTATAAACCTACTTTGTTACCCTTGATTTCTATGTTTTTTTGTTCAGCAAGGCCATTCTTGCCTCAAACTAAAGCTTTCACCTTACCTCCTATTTACTCATTAATGAAACTTATTGATGATTAATATAATTGTAAACTTATCATAGAATAGATGATTATTCATCCCTATCTATTTATACACGATGTTGTTAATGTTGTTGTCTAATTATGTTTAAAAGATCATTAATGGATTACTATAAAAGATAGGTAATATATCTAAACGTATTTTTCTTATAACCATTTTCAAGGATTTTTATAAATAGAGATAAACTATTAATAGTAACCTAAAAACTCCACCCAAAGAATTTAAAGTACAAGCAATCATTCGTTATACACTATCTCATCAAAACACATAATATTTGATGTCCATCAAGGGTACAATTTTTAGTTTCCCTTTTAAAATTGACTAGAGCTAACTCTAACTTCTATGAAGGACTATTATACCTACATTTTTTTTCAAATAATATAAATAGTAAAGGAGTTATTTTTAAAAATGAATTAATTATTTTAAAAAATTCGTAAGTCATTCATCTTACTAAAAGGATACATATTACTTGGTCCCATATGCTATTTAATTTTGTGGATGTTATTAAAATATTTCATTCATTCATATCTTACCTAGATAATATTGTGACATATATTATTGCCTCATTTAATAATTTATCATATCTAGAAAACTATTGTTTAAGTCATATATCTTAGCTTTGATCTTATCTTATTATGGTTCAAGTATAATTCTCTGACTCTAATATTATGAATAGTATTGTATAATCAAATGTTATCATTTATTCATTTATTTCATATAGTAAATATTACAGTAACAATTTATTATACAATTATTGCTATTTACTAGAATTGTTAATTACATAAACCTTCATGAAGCATACTGCGGTGACTATGTTGTCCAAGAAGATACATGTATAAATAAAACAAAGGATGGCACAAAAGCCAAAAAGTATGAAGTTATTTTAAATGAAAACATTTAATTATACTAACTACTCAAGAAAGAGTGAATTATGTAGATAAATATAGATTTATTTAAAAAATATTGTAGCATCACAAAAAGATGCCTCGTCCTTTCTTTCTCTATCTCTCTATTTTTTTAATATATTTTCTTTTGATTATTTTCAAGGTTAATCATGTGGATAGGTGGCACCAAGTATGCAAGCATTTTTTGGAAAATCTAAGGTGCCAAAATAGCAACTATCAATATGAATTAAAAATTGTTTTTAAAATTATTTAGTACAGAAAAAGAGGTGCTACAACTAGGTCATTGGATAGGTGAAATCCATTAAAATACACACCTAGAACTGAAAAAGTTAGAACTATTTAAATTCTTATTTTCACTCAAATTTTTAGACATTATACCATATTATAATAAGAGGGAATGGGACACGATACTAGAGCTATACATGTTGGTTTTATTTCTGATTTTTTCTCTACCTTAAAACTAGATTTGCATAAATCTAGAAGATGATATTCTTTATCTTAGGGGTTATATATCTCATATAATGGATAAAGAATGGGGTGAAAATAGAATCTACTCCAATGTATTCCTTTATTAGTTGATTAATATTTGTTCATCAACTAAGTGTGAATTATTCATTGCCATTTACCATTTTTCTTAATTTCTTATTGTTTATTACAAATTTCAATATAAGGTACCAAATTTGTGCAATCTCTACCTGAAATATGTAAAATTCAAGAAAATTTTTATTTTAATTTTCATATTTAAAAGTAGAGATGGATTTATATTAGAGACAAATCAGAGTGACCAAATAGTAAGGGGGTCAATTTATCTTGCACAAGGACTTGAATAAAAATAAACACATTTGCTTGAGAAGGTCCTCTCCTAAAGACATTAAAAAACACTTGTTATGATTGATTACTTATTTATTTGTTTAATTACTAGATAAAGAGTGGTGCTACCACCAATATGAATAACCAAACTAAGGATCCATACTACTCATTATTTTTCTTCTCAAGTAAAATCAACTATAATACTAGTATGTTTTTTTATGAATCTAATACTATTGGCTTCATTTATAAATGTAACTAAGGTAGCTATTTATTTTTATGTCTGATTATTCTTATTATAGGAAGAGTATACACATTACAAAAGGTGTACACCAAAAATGTATTAAACTATTGGTTCAATCAATAACTATAGATAAAATAATTAGAATAGATATATGAATATAACATCACTTTTACATGTTAAAAATACTTGGTTTTTGATGCTATCCTCTGCAAGTTCTTCTATTTCCCAAAATTACTACTCCTTTCCTCTGAATAAAATCCTCCACCCAAAAACAATATCCTTTCTCCTCCATTAACCCAACTTCCTCCCCTTTGGCATTCAAAAGGCCAATAAATAGATTCAAACATTCAATTATTTCCACCCACGTCATTAGTTACTTCATCTATTTCACTATTATCACATATGGTGCAATGGGTGAGAGTGATTGTAGAAGGATAAAAAAGATTAATTCTAGTCAATGTTAAAATTTAATACCAACTTTATTTTTGTCCCACAAAGGTGGCATATTTGGTGAAGATTTTAGGTTTGATTTGAAATAAATATAAATGTTTAAAAATCCTTTGTGATAAAATTTATTTTTATACCATGTGGTAAAATATTTTCAACCAAAGTCATTTAATGCCTCCTGTAATCATACTTCCCATGACCCTAATCCTCCTTACGATTAAACATCAGCTCGTGTGTAAGATATCAACCCTAGTTATCCTACTTAGATACATAAGACACTCACTTGGACCCTTCTTGAATGTTATTCTAATCCCATACACATCCTTAGTCCATCTTGGTCTTTTATCACACCAAATAGGCTCTCTAGGGACTCCCCAGGACCCTTTCAGGAACTTATTGACCATCATAGGCCTTTGTTTGACCTAGGCCATAGCTTAGTAAGGAAAAACATAGCATAAGACACATGTTTCCCTTACAAAATACATATATTAGGCTGCAGCCTAGGAAGAACTCATGACAAATATTTGGTTTGGTCTCAAATAACTATTTTTTAGCTTGTTGGTGGATTAGGGCTGGGATATATGTGCTTTTCCTCATTCATTTGAGCCTCTACATTCACTCTCTTCTACAAATCTACTTTTATATCTTCACTTGATCATTCACAATCAAATCTTGGTTCCCTCCTTGAATCTCCCTTGGTTTTTGCTTAACATAATAGCTTTTTTTGTGATAGGGGATGCCCTATTCTATTGCATCTTCCATTGGTGATTCACATCATTATCTACAATATTCCTAAATCTTGTGGGTTTTTTTATACTCCTTCAAGTATCCATTACACTCATATTTTGTTTTCCTTGCATTGGCTCTCTCATATTGGTAGTTTCTCCTTCACATCTTCCATAGTTTTTGGCTCTTGGTTTGGACTCAGCTTACACATAGCATGATCTTATTCTTTTCTTATTTCCTAGCTTGGACAATCAGTTTGTACAAATTATGCACATCTCTATTGAGCTTTATATGAGGGAAATTTACTTCAAAAAATAAAACTCTTTATTTATTTTTTATAGTATGCATGTTAGGGTTTAATTTATTTTAGTTATTTAGATGTTTTATGTATTACTTAGAGTAGTTTCTAAAGTTTCTTACATTTGTATATGGTTAAGGAATACTTTTATTGGTTGGAATATTCCTATATTACATGTAATTTATCTCTTTGAAAATATTTATCATTTCATACAAGATTAAACATGCTCAAAACAATCTCTCTCTCTCTCTCTCTCTCTCTCTCTCTCTCTCTCTCTCTCTCTCTCTCTCTCTCTCTCTCTCTCTCTCTCTCTCTCTCTCTCTCTCTCTCTCTCTCTCTCTCTCTCTCTCTCTCTAAACTAAAACATTTCATTTTTAGAAAATAATAGTGTTGAAATTGAAAGATAACTCAAATATAGATTAGGCATACTCTTAAACCCTTTATTAAAAACATATTTATCTATTAATGCATCTTTAATTTACCTAAAAGTGCCTTAGCTTCTATATTTACATTTTATTTGTTATCTCTCTTTATTTGTCATTATTGTTTTTACATTTTGTGTGAAATCAATAGTCTAGTTTTAGATACTTGATTTATTTTGGTTGGATCCGTTAGAGATACCTACATCCTTTGTGTACTTGATCATGTTAGACCCAACTTGGTTTATAATTATATATATATATATATATATATATATATATATATATATATATATATAATTGTGCAAGCTAGAAAACTAAATATCCATTATAGATCTCCTATAGCCCATAGAATCCCTAAGCCTTCTAGCCTCTTAATGGTTTGCTTTAGTACCCTGCCAAACACTAGTGGTTCCATTCAAATTCTTGGAGACACATTCAAAATCAATCATAAAAAAATAATGAGATGTGTTTCCTTATGAACACACCAAATTTTTTAATTACCATTAGATGAAGGGCCATAATGATGTCATTTTTGTCACTCAAAAAATGGTGTGCAAGCCTTGCCTCCATCTAAAATTTCTCCTATTACGAAACCCAACAGCAGTTTGAATGTGTTCAAAGATCCTCTACCTGACCATGACAAGGAGAAGAAGAAGAATAAAAATAATAAATAAAAGGCTAAGGCTTCTCATTCTCCTTTTTGATATTTCACCTCTTTTGACTCCTCTTCCCAGGATAATCTGAGAGGGAACTCCAAGCATGAGAGCAGCAAGGTGATTGTTTTTATTGACATAGCATTTACTAGGTATGAGCGATTTGTCAACATGTACTTAGGTTAGGCCACTAACCCTATTAGAGAGACTAGTGGTACTTGGTCTCTTATCTAACCCATGGGGGGTAGGGAATCCTAAAGTCAGATTTGACATTGGGTGTAACATCCCTCCCTAAGCTAGACAACATCCTTACTTCATCATAGATAAGTTACAGGACCTATCAACTGGGATCTCCATTTAAGACCTTATTCACCTTTGCATTGAGTAAATGGGAATCATCTTTGATGATCTTGGTTTCTCTCATGAGGGTATGTTATAGGATGGCATCAAAGTGTTGTTTAACTCCAATGCACATGAGCATCCTCATCCTCCTATCCTATCTTTTGACCCAACCTCTTGACCAGATGCTTTAGTTATTATAAATAGGGCTTAGTTTCCTCTCTATATTGAGACTTTTATTAATGATTGATGCATTAATTGATGTATTGTTAATAAAGGAGCTATGTTGAATATCATGCCCCTAGGTATGTTCAAAGATCTTGGGATCAGTTAAAAGAAGCTCTTTGATTCTCACCATAATTGTGTTGGTTTCAAAAATGACATAGTTACATTGGTGGGGAATGTGAATCTCTACGTCAATTTTGGCCCTAGGATTATCAAGATCAAGTTTTATGTGTTAGACTTTGATCTCTCATAAAACATGATTCTTGGCTATCCTTGGACCACTGCCATATAGGCAGTCACATCGGCCATAATTTGCATGGTCTAATTCATGCATGAAGGTGAGGTTCACACACAAAGGTTGACCTAGATCCTTCGAAATTAATCTACGTAAATACAAAACCCTCAAGTGAGGCTTTGGCTATCTCCTCATGGGGCTCTATGGATTCCCACACACCTCTTACTACTAAGTCTTATTTTTATCAGGGATGAGCATTGTGATCTACCTCAGTATCAATTTGTGTTTATTCCTTTGAAGTTTGGAATGCATCAGCCAACTCCCTATTTCACTCTATGATGGATGGACAACTCATTTCTTCTAAATTATCTCTTTGAAGACATCTCCCCACACATTTGAGCTTCCCCTCATGTTACACTTTTCCCATCGAAGTATAATATCTCTCAATGCATATACTACTAAGATCGATAGAGTAAATAAGTCTAATCTCAAGTGTTATTTTATTTATGTTATGTCACAAAACATATTTGAGAAAGATGCTTAAAGAAATCTCATGCAAGCTTGTTTTAAGTACCATTATCCCCTTGATAATCTTGGTTTAGATATTTCTCTCATTGATGGACTAACCCCATGTATCCCTATAGTGAATGTCCTAGTGATTCAACCTGAAGTGTTAGATCAGTCACTTCCTCCTGCACCTAAGTATTTTGAGGAAGGAAACTCTATGGATGTTGAATGATCCATATAATTAAACCTTAACACTTCAACAAGGCCAAAGATTGTCAAGATCAATACTAGACTTGCTCCAGAAGAATAAGATATATTGGTTACCTTCTTACATGAATTTTTAGATGTATTATCTTGAGAATGTATTAATATGAAGGGTATGGATCCTGATGTGGTTGTCCATAATGTTGTTATGGATGATAGGAACTAACACATTCACCAAAAGCAATGACCAATGGTACTTAAAGTATCCTAGTTAGTCAAGGCAAGGATTGATAAACTCATCCAAGTTAGCTTTATCCAAGCTATTGACTACCCTTAATGGATTTATAACATTGTTCCCATTATAAAAAATAATGGATCCATTTGGATTTTCATCAACTTTTAGGATCTCAATAGGGCTTTCCCAAAGAATAATTCGCCTACTCCTTTGATCGACCCGATTGTTGATTCTACCACTAGATTTGAGATCACATCCCTCATGGATGGTTTTTTTGGGTAAAATCAAATCCAAATTTCACCCAAAGAATAGCACAAGATGGAATTTACTACCACATGGGGTACCTTTGATTACATAATGCCTTTTGGTCTGAATAATGTTGGGGCCACATATTAGCATGCCATGACCCACATTTTTCATGACCTCATTTACAAGATTATCGAGTGCTATGTTGATAACTTCCTTGATAAATCCCATAAGTAGAATGAGCATGTGTGAGACCTCAGGATCATCTTTGATCATCTCAGGGAATATCACATTAGCCTCAACCCTGAGAAGTGCATTTTTAGTTTTTCCACTAGAAAGCTTCTTGGATTTCTCATTTTGAAAAGGGGCATTAAATTGGATCTCAAGAATATCAAGGATATCCTTGAGATGCCTCCCTTACATAATCTTGTTTAGTTATACTATTTCCTCAAAATAATCAAATTTATTAGACATTTCCTTGAGTATACTCATAAATCCATACCACTCACATGTCTCCTATGTAAGAATACTCCGTTCTAGTGGTCTACTAAAGTCTAAGTGGCTTTTAAGGAATTCAAGTACATGCTTCATAATCCTCATGTCCTTATGGAACCCATTGTGGGGTATGAGTTCATCTTGTACACCTCTATCACTGATCTCTCTATTAGGGGCATGTTGTGTCAAAAGGATGACACTCGTACAGAGAGATTTGTTTACTACATCTATCACATGTTAGTTGGCCTTGAGCTCAACTATTATATTATTGAGAGATAGTACCTTTCCCTCATCTTTTCCATAAAAAATATGAAACAATACATGTTGGGCCAAATTACCAATGTGATTATCCATTTTGATTCACTCCACTACTTACTCAACAAGACAGACATTACTAGTAAGACTAATAGGTGTATCATGTTTATTTAGGAGTTTAACCTTTACATCATTAACCAAAATTTCACCAAGGGCTTAGTTGTGGGTGACCAACTCATTGAGTACCCACTACCCAACCCTAGTGTGGAATTTGTTTATGATGTCTTTCCTAATGAGATGGTCTACTCGATTGACTATGTTGAGGTCTTCAAGTGCGATTGGTATCGAGACATCATCCATTACCTTGAGACCCAATATTATCCAATCAAATCTCCTTTATATGAATTTTATCAGATCTATAATATTATCATTGACTATTTCATCATTCATGGCATCTTATTCAATAGAAGTCTCAATGGTGTGTTGGTGAAGTGACTCACCCCTAAGGATACTCCTCTTGCATTGGAAGAGTCTAATAAGAGCATTTTTGATGGCCACCTAGGAGCATATGAAGTATAATATGCCAAGAAGTGTAAGATGTGACAAGTCACTAGAGATGCCATTAATGCCCCTAAAAGCCTCTTACACTTCATTTTTTCCCCTTGGCCCTTCTTAGTTTGGGCTCTCAACTTCATTGGTGAGTTCAAACCTACCTCTTCTGATGGCCATTGTTGGTTCATCACTACCACTGACTATTTTACAAAGTGGGTCAATGCCATACCTCTTACTAGTATGTGTGGGAAGACTATCACCAAGTTTATCTTGAACCAACTTATCTATAGGTTCAGGGTCCCCACTGTGATTATGACCAACAATGGCCTAGGATTCCAAAGCCTTGAGATGTGTGAGATTATCAAAATTTTGGGATCAAGTTTCATTTATTCTCTACCCATTACCTCTATGGAAATGGGCAAGTAGAATATTAAAATAAAGTTTTGAATAAGATACTTCTTGTACTATTACCCAATCCAAGAGGGACTGACATCTCATTCTCTATCTTTCACTTTGGGTGTATTGGACTAGATTCTAAATGGCCATAGGGGCAACCCCCTACTTGCTCATGTATGGGTCCGAGGTTGTTATTCCATTAGAGGTCTTAATCACTTCACCATAGTTTAAGACATTTGGATCTCTTTCTAATGAGGAGAATGTGTTGCTTTCATCATAGATATTAAGTAATTAGATGAGTGATGTTTGGTCAATCTTGACTATAATTGTGCTTACCAGTGTTATTAACACCACCAATTCCAGAAGTAGGTGTGACCTCATCAATTCAAGGTAGGTGATACAATCTTAATTTTTAATAAGGAGCACTGTAAGAAGGTAAAAATAGTGCACAAGTGGTTTAACCCTTTTATTATCACTACCTCTCTAGTGAATGGGGATTATCATTTATTGAACCTCGAAGATAAGCCCCTAAAATACCTGATTAAAGGGTTCTACCTCAAGAAATTTCATGTATATGGCCTATGTGTCCCTATAGAAAAGTCACCCATGTTTGTAAGGCAAACATTTCCTCTCTTCTAGCACCACTAACCTTTGTGTCACTTATATATGTGTGTGAATATGGGTTCTTTATTAGTAGTTCATATTGTCTAATCACAAGTATTTAATAGTCTATATCAGATGAAGCATACACATTAGACACAAAATATTATACACACATGTGCTAATAATGATAAATAATTGTATATATCATAAAAAATACATGTTTTTTCTCTAGGTACATCACATGGCTTCCTAAGCATGGGCTCATAGTCCTCAAAACTACCACATGTATGGTTATACATATGATACTATCCTAGTCATCCTATGACTTAGATATATCTATGGTGACCCTACTCAAGGTGGATATCTTGATATTTACCTCTTTACCAATGGAGCCATGGTATCCTCTAGGGTAGCCAACTAGTCTACTTTCTCTTTAGGTGCCTCAACTCCTCTAGTATTCTCTCAATCTAGCTCAACCCATAGATAATCAATTTTGGCCTCTGCTCTAGCTAGTCATGTATCATGTTGTGTTGAAGTGGTCTCTATTCATGCCATAGTTACCTCATGCCATGTTGACTCCACCTATAGCTATGATATCTAGTGTCATGCCCTCTTCAGCTTGAATGAGGCTCATGCACCCACCTGCCAGAAGTGAGTATGTGGATCTTCCCCTATTGGTTAATATGGTACTCACTCCATTAATGGTGTTATTTACACATCATGGAATATATCCCTCAATAGTAGCTCCACGTATGTTTTAGTCTAATTAGGTTGGTCTCCTGCACACATACATAGGCAGAGCACATAAATTAGTCACATATCAACTCTTACTAAGGATGATTACAAAAATAAAATGTTATCTAGAAAATACATTTGCCTTACTTGGTAGTGTGGATAGACTTCATGACCCTCTGGTAGTTCATGTTCCTCATTATTGTAGTGGTCCTAGTCATGTCTACCTCTCTCCACACTCCCCCTTTGATCTATCTCAGTTGTCTATTGTGATCAACCCTAATTGGCCTTGGCTATGTGCATCTCTCTCTTGCCACTAGATCCTATTTCCTTGGATGATGGTATGGCCCCTATGGACCTCAAAAATCCTCCACACCCATATAGGTCTCTACCCCTACATCCTCTAGCCACACCATGGATCTTTATAGATCACAGATGTAGCTACCTACTACATTTAGGTTTAAGGTGGTCTACACAAGCCCAACCCTATTTGTGAACTATGTAGCCCATGTTGTGCCCTTCTTTAGAATAGGGTATGTATTATTACCCCATGGTGTCCTTGGCCATGTGAGTGAGAGCCTCTCCTAATCCTAAGACATGAGTAAGTTAGGTTATGTCAATCTACCGACCCCTGTGTACTAAATGTGATCTAGTTGTTGGTATAATGTACCTAAGCTTTACTAGCCCTAGGCATATCTCTATCCTCCCTATGCATATTGGAAAACTATTGTATAAGAGAGTGGTAGTCACCCTATACTCTGGTTGGTGTAGAGCTTCTTGACCAGGGTCCCTACTATCACTATCTTGAGTGGTGGTATCCTTGATGACTAATGTGTGATCTAAACTCCATGGTTGCTCTGTTGATGGTGGGGTCCCACTAAGTAGAGCTCAATTATGAGTATATCCTATATCTATTGCATATTTATCTCTCTATCCATAGGATCTACCCTATAGAATGGGTAGACATCCTCAATGTTGAGGATAGACTCTAGCTCAAGCCTTAACTAGAACACGTCTCTTTGGTACCCATGCGATCACCAACATCTTCACTAGGTCCCTAGAATAATGTAGTGAGGGCATGTGTACTAGTATCCAAAGTCCTAAACTCTAAAATTTCTCTTGATTGTCCATAAGTAAATCATCTACCTCCTTGGCTAGCCATGATAGAACTTTCTCTCTCTCATTTGGTCACCTTGCATAGTCTATCTCTTTATGTCAATTACTCTCTCACTTGTAAAGGCTCTCCCTCTTTTGGTATGATAACTCCTATGCATATCTACATAAGCAAGAAAACTAGAAAAAGGACTAGTATGTTAGCCATAAAATGAGCAAGATTAAGTAAAAATTATGTATTTTTATTTATCTAGCTTATTTATCCTTCCTCTTTCCTATTCTGACCCCTTCTGGAACCTCTCAAGATATTTTGAGCTCCTTGAAGCTTATCTTGGGGCCTCACTTCCCCAAGCCATTGCTTTTTAGGCAAATCCATAGCTTATAAGTGAGTCAAACCATAACTTTTGTGTCCTAATAATGCCCTAGGATATGGCCTAGGGAGTGGCACCCAAGGGAGCTCTAAGGCTCCTTATTTCTCCTTCCATGGGCCATGGTTTGAGCTCTCGTTGGTCCCATTCCCTTCATCTCTCTAAACTCATCATTTTGACTCCTTGTTTTACCTAATTCATCAATTGAATAATTTAAAATGAGTTAAAATGCATATAGGGCCTTCCAAACCCCAAAAAATGAGTAAATTTGTAAAACATTTATGCATTGGACTTACACAGACCATCTTGTATAGTTGTGGCATGCTCCCATGTCCTTGTTCACTCCACTTTGGATTTGGTTGCTCGTAGATTCGCCTTTGGCTCTTTCAGAGTGAAAATAAGAGTGAATTGATTTACTTTTCTATTTTTTCCTCTTTTTAGCCTTTTTCTTGCTTTTTGTGGGCCTTTTTGGGTGTTTTGCTTGGTTTTACATTTTAGACTGCAAAACCTTCATCTTATGGGTTTTGGCACATTTTGATCATGTTGGTAGCCTCTATTTTTTAATCTAGGCTTCTTTGGGCCTAATTTATCCGTATTTTGTTCCCCAAGACCTCTTTTAGGTACCCATTAGCGTCCTAAGCCTGTACCCTGTTTCTTGGGCTCCCAAGGATAGAAGTTACTATTTGTACTTATTTTAGTTAGTCATTTATCTAATTTTCCATAGTTGATCTATTCTAACTTGCTCTCTCTTTTTTGTCATGGTTATAGGTAGGATTTTTAGCTAGATGTAATGGTTTGAGACATGCTCTAGTCTTGCCAGTTGGTCTTCATCTTTTAGAAACATTCCCCCACTTTCTCTTTTTACCTCTTCTCATGGATGATGTTGGTCAACCACTATTTTTATGGCTTGATTTCAATATGTATCTCACTCATGCAACTCAAACTACCTTATCATGAGATTACCTTTCGATAGTTGTTAGTCTTGCATCCTCAAGCCCCATCATGGTGCACCTCTCATTGGTGATTCACATAGATGGTGATAATCAAGGCAACCCAAGACTGGTGGTATTGGATTGGGTTATCAATGATCCATGGTGCCATGAGCTTGTTTTCACTTGTTTCTTCCTTACCAATGAGATAAATAATGTGATCAAGTATCATGTAATCATTAGCACATTCATCAATGGTTACGAGTTAGGCACATGTTATTTGTAGTTATTATATGACTCACTCTTATTTATGTCTCAAATCATTGGTGTCTACACCATCCTTAGTTTTGAGTTATTCCCCCTCTTCGAAGTGGTGCACGATTTGCTCTCCTTCTTTAAGGATGTCCAATTCATCCATATTCCTCATAAGGAGAACACTATGGATGATGCCTAAGTGAATGTCATTTTGGATAGTATGATTTTATTTTATATCACTTATGTCCCTTCTTCATAGGAGCTAGAAATGGAACTGGAGTTGGAGTTGGATTTGGATTATGCAGCATTTTCACTCTCACCCGTAGATCATGCCATCAACTTCTTCTACATCCATCCTTTTTTAATAAGTGTAGGTAATGTTTCTTTTTATATTTTTAGATATTGATTTCCTTTTATTTGGTGTGACTTTCAAGTACTATACAACACTCCTTTTTCATCTTAACACAATCTACTTGTACATCAAGGGCATATGTAATTATACTTCTCGTGACCCTACTCCTCCCTATGATTATAAATTGACTCATTGCAGACTACCAACCTTGTTTATCTTTTTTAAATACATATGCCACTCACTTGAACCATTCTTTCATGTTATTCTCATCTCCTACACATCCTCATTCCATCTTGGTTTTTTCTCACACCACACAGGCTCTCTAAGGACCCACTGAGACCCTTTCAAGAACTTGTTGAACATCCTAGGGCTCTCTTTGACCTAGGATATAGCTTAAGTAGGAAACCCATAGATTGGGCCACATGTTTCCTTAAAAAAATCTATATCCTAGGCTATGGCCTTGGTAGAATGCATGAAAAATCCTTGATTTGGTCTCAAACAGTCAGAAATGACTAATTTTTGGCTTTTTGGTAGAATAGAGTTGGGATATATGTGATTTCCTCATTGATTTTATCCTCTACCTTCAGTCTCTCTTACATCTCTACTCTGATATCCTCACTTGATCATTCACACTCAAATCTTGGCTATCTTCTTGAGTCTCCCTCAGTTCCTGCTTGGCATAAAAACTTTCTTTGTGATAGGGGATGGCCTACTCTATTACATCTTCCATTGGTGATTCACATTTCTATCTAAAGTGTCACTAAAGCTTGTTGGTTGTTCCTTACTCAAAAAAGACTCCCTTGAACCTATCTCTTATTTTTATTGAAATGGCTCTCTTAGATTATTGATTTCTCCTTCACTTCTTCCATAGCTTTTGGGTCTGGGTCTAGACTCAGCTTACACACAACCTAATCTTCTTCCCCTCTTACCTCCTATATTACACAATTGGTTGGTAGAAAGTCTTCACATATATCTTGAGATTGATATGAGGGCACTTTGATTTTCAAAGTGAAAATATTTTTTTATTTTTTGTAGTATGCATTCTAGGGTTTTATTTATTTTAGTGATTCAGATGTTTTATGCATTACTTAGAATAGTTTCTGAAGTTTCTTGCATTTTTATATGGTTAAAGAATACCTTAATTTCCTATAATATTCCTCTATTACATGTAATTTATCTCTTTTTAAACATTTCGCATTGTATACTAGATTACACATGCGTAAAATGAACTATAAAACTTGCTTAAACAATCTCTCTCTCTTGATAAACTAGAACATTGCATTATTAGAAAACAATAGTGTTTAAATTAAAAGATAGCTCAAATGTATATTAGGCATGATATTTAAACCTTTCTTGAAAACATATTTATTTCTTAAAATTTCTGTCATTTTTCCTAAAAGTTCTTTAGCTTCTAAATTTACATTTCATTTGTTAGCTCTCTTTATTTGGCATTCTTGTTTCTGCATTTTATGTGCAATCAATAGTCTATTTCTAGCTAATTTCTTCATTGTGGTTAGATATGCTAGAGAATACCTATATATATTTTACACTTTATCATGATATCCAAAACCTAATTTACAAGTTTCTATATAGCTTAGTGCAAGCCAACAAACCAGATAGCCACTATACATCTCATGTAGCCCATAAAATCCCTGAGAGTTCTAGCCTCTTAGTGATTTTATTTAGTACCCTACCAAACACTAGTGGTTCCATTAAAATTATTGGAGATACACCTCCTTCTAACTATTCATGCACATCCAAGGCTAAGTTTAAGTCCTTTCAAAGCTAAAAGATATATTAGACAAATTTTTATATTATTTTTTTTTCAAACAATTATTTATGTACTAAATATAGGGTGAACACCTCACTAATCATGTAACTATAAAATATTCCTTCAATTATTATATAAATGGATATTGTATTTAATTTAGCATACTAAGCTAGTGTATTGAAAGAGGGTCAGCCAAAAGTTAAGCACTATAACTAAGCCATCTATAAAATTCCTCTAGTATACTCAGTTCACTCTATCAACACATTCTCTTTCTTATTTCCTGACAACTTATCTATTCCAACTCTCCTTGATGATACCCTCTCTCTCTATAGGGATAAAGTAACTTGTGCTACAAATGCACACTAAGACAAGACCTGTTAATAGTTAATAAATCTATATATTTAAAGCATTAACACATACCTACATCACATGCAAACCTATTTGCTTTCCCTACACAACTCAATGTCAAATTTATGTTAGATCCATGTGGATATCATTAATCATTTAATATCCCATAATAGTATAATGCATAATAATAATCATCTTGAAAATGTAGTCATTTAGTTACATAATGATACCAACATTCAATAGAAAATATACATCAAAAATGTACCCAACTAAGTTTACATGACATACCATGTTGACATGAGTAAGTAATTATTACATGCATATAAAAAAGGGATATGACATTTGGACTTA
This sequence comes from Torreya grandis, assembly GCA_037957365.1. Taxonomy (NCBI): domain Eukaryota; kingdom Viridiplantae; phylum Streptophyta; class Pinopsida; order Cupressales; family Taxaceae; genus Torreya; species Torreya grandis. The sequence continues at coordinate 3,355,540 of JARHVA010000966.1, read as the reverse complement.
GTGGTTGTGTGATACATAGTTATCTTAAACATTAGAACCCTTAATGCATCACTAATAGAACTCCAGGCATGGAAGCTTCACTACGATTGTTACATTAATCTACCTCATGGTCGATGTATTACATATGAAGATCTTATAGAACATAAAAATCAAGGTAAAACCTTTTTTGCTTACAATTATAATAATGAAAAAATAATAATGTAAATCCAAATTAATAGGGTAGTGATTATGATATTTCTAATTTTGGGTATGACTATGATGACATCCCTCTTAGTCATGATGTTGATCCTATTCTTCTATTTTATGATGATGAAGATTTAATGATTCTACAGATTGATAGCATTCATAATGTTGGAAATCAAATTTTTTCATGCATACCATATTAAGTTACTTCAAAGATTGATTGTGCTTCCTCCACTTTTAATGATTCAAATGTTGAAGAAGTTAAATATTCCTCCTATATCCCTCATGATGAAAATTTTAGTGAAATGAAAATGTGTGCCTTCTTCTCCAAGTAATACTACCATTGAAAATTATATTCACTCTTTGAATGATTCAAATTAAAATAGTCAAATTTTTCTTTCTCTTCTAGTTTTTAATAAGAAAAATACATGTCTTATGTCTCCCATCATCTTTCTTGAAGAAAAAAAATGAGAGTGCATATGAAAATCATAAGGATGTGATTACTAAACACACATTGTTTGGGGACAAAAATAAACTCCCAAGTATAATTCATATATCATTTTCAAATATCAAGTCATGTAAAACAAAGAAAATCAAAACTATCATTGCAACTTAGCTCCATTATTTAAAAATTAAAATTGAAAGTGAACATTGCATTATTCCCTCTCAATTATGTTCAAGTCCTGATTGATACAACCATACAACCAGAATGCAGGTTTTAAAACATACACATTCATGTAATAATTTATTTTTTTATAATTTAAGGAAAAACAATAGGTAATAACACTTTGTCATATTGTTAATATTGAACTAACCTCCAACATCCTCACCCATAACTCAAGCTCTTCAAAAATAGCCTAGGATTATTCTTCCTTCTAATAACAAATGTCTCTAATTGACTACTTAAGCTAATGCTAAAATAACTCCTATGATTATGTTCCATCATATGCCACTCCACCAAAATTAGTTTTGAATCTCTTACAAAATCCTTAGGACATCTAACTCCATTTCCAAGCATTTATTTCCATCCCATCCTTCCATGCATGCCTATTGTGCACTTAATAAAAAAATTCATTAGTCTTGTGAAACCAAGGAAATTATGGGAGACATTGGACTATGATGACAAGGCACCATATTATATCACTTCTAATTAATTTTTTTACTATGGATATTGAAAGTGTATGCTTGGAAAATATTAATAAATCTTAAAATATTAATTTTAGATAATAATAAAGTAACCCTACACTATAGTATAATATAAAATAAGACATATGATAAATATTTATATTTAAGGTCAATGACATTAGAAATTTTATCAATGGGTGAGGTCATTTTCTTGGACTAATTTTCAATCACCAACAAGTTTAGTAGATAGATGCTTTCTTCACCATGACTTAGACACCATACATTAAGAGTAATTAAGAGCTATGAATTCTAGTCCACTTTTATTAATACACATATTTCCCTTTGAACGCCATTAGAATTTATAATTTTGGGATTAAAAATAAATACTATCAATGTTGGGAAACTTAACAACACTTTATGGCTAAGACACTTACTATAGAGGTGCACTAAATACAAGTGGCTTTGCCATTTGGTCTAAGGAAACAAATGTGGCTAAGCCATCACAATGGATTCTCCCACCTTTCATCTCATATTATTTAAAACAAATTCTCATTTGAAATGTACTCTTCTTATAATCATAATAACATTTCATTGTTAATATTGGACACACATGAGCACATATGTGTATGCATGTATGCATGCACGTGCACACACGCGTGCACGTGCATGTATGCATGCACGTGCACGCTCACGCGTGCACGCACACACACACACACACACACACACACACACACACACACACACACACACACACACACACTCACACACACACACACACACACACACACACACACACACACACACACACACACACACACACATTCGTAGTCATAAATTATTTGTATGATAGTTAATCAGAACCCAAAGATAATTATACCATAATGAATACCTAAAATAAAATATTATAATTCTATAAATATATATATTTACATATTTTTATTTTACATAAAATAATGAATAGTCTAAATTTTTGAAGGTAAAAGGGGTATGAACAAGGCTAAGGTGCATGTGCACCTAGTGGGTCCTCTTGCCTTGTGACAGCCCTACCAAATTTTTGTTTCTAGGGTAAAGAATATCTAAAGGGATCATAATGAAATTATATAAACACATGCAATTACTAATCCATATAAAAAATATTACATTCATTGATACCAAGTTATTGACCAAACTTTTCAAAACATGAAAGGTGACAATTTTGAATAATCATATTGATAGTTCATACACATATTGGGTCTTGAATAAATGAAATAAACACATAAGAGTACTAATCCATATAAAAAATATTACATTCATCAATACAAAGTTATTGATCAAACTTGTCAAAACACAAAAGGTGAAAATTTTGAATAATCACATTGATATTTCATACACATATTGGGTCTCTAAACTGATAAGCTATTATAAATAGGTCTTGCATATGGAATACACAAACAAAATACCATAACACTTGTTGAAAACCAAAAGCACCAAACAACCAAGGCATGCATATATATAATAATTACACACATTGACTTATCCAACTATTTGTACTCTTAGTAATCCTTAGAGAAAATATATCTTCTAACATTGTATAATCCAAATATGAAAGCAATACAACTAAACAAGTCAATAATGCAAACCCATATGGTCACTACCCATTCCAAAATAAGTGAAATCAAATGTATATGTCTAACATGTAGCTATAATGATCACTAAAAAATACACATGGTTTTATCTCCACTATCCATAATTTATATTTAGTTCTTTCTCTTTAATGATACTATCTCTCCCACCAAGGTGGTTGCACTTGTGTCACAACCATAAAAATAATAAGGATGTTATCTAAGTCATGATATCAAATCCACATGATATTAAATAGTTTTAGTATGATAATATACAATGAAAATTATTCCACATAATTGCACAACATCAAACCATCCGAATGATAATTAGTTCCTTTAATTGTATTACATAATTATATAAATCAAAATAATAAAATTAGAATCCATAATTACAAATAAATTAAACAAGTGCCTTGAAAATATAGCATTGGGAAAATGAAATGTGATGAAATGACCAATAATTTGACAAATTTGGTTTGTTCAGTTCTATTAGGAAAAAATGTTCAATGGATTATTATATATGCATGCTAGTTGTTGAATTTTTCAAATGTTTTCTAGGTGATTATGCCTATATAGGCCTTTGAAAGGGAATTTCCCTTCATTATACCCCCCATGATTATCTCATAAATAGCCGCTTTATTGATGACTTTTTACTCAACATTGTAGATAAAGAGGAGGTGATCAAGAACACTATGAAATGTTTAAAAATTTCCTACTTGACATTACGATCTAATATAAAAAATGGGAAAATACTAACTACTATAGACAAACCATGCCCCTAAGCTCAACTAGTTTGAGGCAGGGATATCACATAGGGAGATGTTTAAGCTCTTGGGAAATTATTTTGTTTTCCAACCCTCTTCTATGTATTTATGGAATTATTTTATTTACTGGGTTGAGAAAAATCTCCCCCTACCAGATAACAACTTAGCATTTCTCCCTTGCAATAAAATCTTAGATATGCTCAAACATTTTATCGACAAATCATATTTATTATTCCTTTTGGTGGTACCATTCTAAGGATTCCTATAAGAAGATAGGGAAGCTACTTACAAACTTCATATGGGAAATATTTGAAGGGGAAAAAGGCTTCCACATAGTGGTATGGGAGTTGAGTTGTAGAACTAAAGATGTTAGAGGACTAGGTTTAATCATTGATATTCAAAATAGATTCATTTTCCTCTATGCCAAAGAGGTTCCTCAAGCCATTGAATTTAAAGATGCTTGACAAATCCTTCTGAGCAGACACTATATTTTTTATATCATTACATATGGAATAATATCATATAAAATATTTGGATTTCACACCTTACTTATTAATTTAGTATCCATTAAAATTACATGTAAATTTTTTTCTAAAATCATATGGAAAACATGGGAAAATATTGAATCTTGGCTTGTTTGGAAAGGGGATCAATTTAGAACTAGGTTGTTTATCAATGCTCACTCTATGTGGTGGTCTCTAGTTATCAATCACCATGGCAATCCTTGAGATAAATATCTTAGGTTCAAGGCTCTTATACTATTTATAAAATAGATTCACACTCTTTCTAATATTTTTGACAAAAATAATATATCTTAGGCACCCTGAACTATTGGAAAAGCAAAGTGTGGTCGCATAATTTCAATACTTCAAGTCTATTGTTAAAGTATAGATGGTTGTGTTTGAGGATTAATTACCTAAATTAGGTTTTTAAATCTCCTCCCTAATAGTGGAAATATTGGAATTGGATTTTTTATAGTCCTTTGCTTTGGTACAAACCCTAACATGCTTATCATTGACTTGATCTCAATATTGTTCCTTGGGAAATGCTCAATAAATGATGAAACATTAATAACTCCTATTCCACCTTTAAAAAAATATTCCATACCATCTGATATGTAATGGTTGAACCCAAAAGTTCTCAATTTTTTTAGTGCACTTTGTAATAGGGTCTTCTTATTTGGGATATATTACTTCATTTGGGAAATCCTACTTATAGATGTCATTATTATGGTCAAATTACTCATAGCTCAAACACGTATTTTTTTTAATTTTGTGTGAGATCTTAATAGGCATGGAATTATATTTAATTCTTTATTAATCCCTTAAAGCCATAACCCTTTTCATGGAATATGATTTGACTTTGAGACTTCACCATGCTTCCAATAACTTTTAGGGAAATAAGGCACATTTAATGCAGTGATGTTCTCTCTTAGTTTTGGGAAGATAAAAATTATGATGTGTTTAATAAATAACATTTAGATAATAATTTTATATTACTAACGTAATTAATACTATATTTAGTGTCTTGTTGTAAATCCAAGTGAAAGCTAAAAAAGTCTCTTTAGAGGTAGATCACCTTTGTACCCTCATTACGTTTTGAAGGAATGCCACTTATGCTATTAGTAAAAATTCCTTCTAACTCTCCTAAACATAATTATCTAGGGAGAGACCAAGTGAAAATAACAAGGAAGATGATGATGTAGATTGTGCAACCTTTGGTATTTTCCAATTTTCAACCTTGCCATAGGCTCTTTCCTTCTAGAAGGCATGGATAGTGGCCATCAACTCAAGCTAGTGGATATGGAATATATGTTTTAGGCCTAATTTTTAGGATGGGTAAGGGAAATTCCTCCTATTAATTTACATATTTTACATCTTTTAAATTAGATAGAGGAAGAGACTAAATAAATAGTCCAATGCAAGAAGGTTGGGATCTAGTAAGTATGATATTGTGCACTCCTTAGTGTCATTTTGGGAGACAAGATTAATAGTCTGCCACCTCTTCCTTCTCCCTCAATAAGGTTGGTTGCACTGTTTACCTAAAATTTTGCCATGAGAAAGTGTTATTTATATTATTTTGGTGTATGTTTCATGTGGCTCTAATATTATATAATATTTGGATTTATTTTTTGGCCTCAGGGCTTGGTACTTTTATCTCAGATTTGTCAAACTTGATTTGATTTCTATAATATTTTTTTCTCAGGATGAACTATCCTACCACCCACATTTCTTGGAAGAAAAATGTAATTTATATATTTTATCTAAAAAAAATATTCATTATTTTAAGATGCTAATATAGATGGCTTTTATATGATACTTGAATACAATAGAGAAACATAGTGAAATGTTTTTAGATCATTATGAACTTATCTCTAATTAAAATTTTACCATCTCCCCTACTACAAATCTTATTTTCTCTATTCTCTCAGACTCCAAAATGTTATTTATGTTTATGGTAGGATTCATTATAAAATATTTCAAAATGGATGTCATTTATGAACTATATTAATTATTTTAATGGGTATGTGTACGAAGTTGGGGATAATTTTGTGGACTGTTGGAAATATTGTCATTGATGTCAAAGGCATATGGATGAGATTATTGATATAATGGTTTTCATTGATGTTAGATAAAATCATTTGTTCAAGAATAAAATTGATGATTGTGGTTAAGGCCAAAAGACACTAAATCACCATCATTTAACTTCTATTCCTATCCTACTTTATGAGAAGCATTTATTAAATCTTCATTATATTCTTGTTGGCCCACATCATATGTAGGGGAGCATTGTGTTTTTATGATTAACATATATTATTTAATTGTTGGCTGACCTACTAACTGGTGGTGCCTACATTAGAGAATAATTATATTTTAATTTGAAGCTTGATTGTTGGCCAACCCTTTATGTGGATTGTTATTTTTTGAATAGTTGCCACTTTTAGTGAAGTTGTCCCTCTTCATAGAGACACCACTCTTTGGAATTTGACAAGGTATAAAAGGAATATAGAATGGAGATTAAAAATGAGGGAGAATAGTGGAATATCTTTTGATTTAAAATCATATCTATAAGTAGATGTGAGGTAATTTTACAAGTAAATTTAATGTAGAATTACAAGTAGATTTAAGAGCATACTTAAAGTAAAATTTGAGTAGATCGAGAGTAGAGATAAAATATGAAAAATGTTGCATATTTGTGAAGTATCACCTCCCTTGTGAAGAGGAATATTAGATGATATTTAAGGAAGGTGATATGATTATTTTATAAAGAACATTTATTATTTGATTTTAAGTAGATCTTGAATAGAGAATTGTGAAGAAAATATAATCAGATTTGTGAAGGAAATATATGAAGAATTGTGAAGGAATTATAATCAGAGTTGTGAATAGAAATATGTTCATCATCCATTGAAAAAGAAACATACCAAAGGTGATACTTGGCAAAAGAGGTTGGTGTCTCCTAAAAGAAGAGATTGGTGTCTCTTGTTGACTTGGTGCTTAGTTGTGATGATTGACATCTCTAGTGGGTTAGTGACACAAATTTTGTAAGTGGGGATTTATGTCTCCAGTAGGTTAGTGCTTAATAATATTTGTAAGATAATTTTATATAAGCAATCCTTTATTGTGGTTTTCTCATGAAAGGGTTTCCAAGTAAATCTTCTATTCATCTTATGTAATTAATTATTGATGTTATGTGATTTGTTTTTTTTGTGTTTGTTATGTTTTAAATTTATAAAGATTAGTTTATAATAATTCACCCCCTCTCAATATAATCATGTGATCTTCAATTGGTATCAGATTAAGTTCTTTCAATTATAGTCTAACTACTATAAGGTAGATCTAAAGAGTGCACATGAAAATAGAAACAAGAATTGATGTCATGGAAGAAGAACACAAATTTTTGAATAAATTAAAATAAGATATGGATTTAAAAGAATAAAAATATGATGAAAGTGAAGGACAAGTGGATCTTGAATGAGAAATCATTTATGCCTTAAGTGAGATCAAACATTTTAAGAAAATAAATTTGAAGCAAAAATTGTAGTTGTAGAAATATGAAAAAAGGATTGTGAGTCAAGAGAAAAAAACGTCCCAAGACCTTGATGAATTCAAAATAATTATCATTGACTTAAATAATAAACTAGAAGAGAAAAAAAGGATAGAAATAAAGTGAGAATTTAGCTAAAGATAAAGGAAGAGATCTATAGGAAGTTAGAGTCCAAGATTATCTACTTGAGGAAAGAATTGGAGAAAATGATGGCTAAGCTAAATAGGTATCTTAAGTTTGAAAAGAGTACCAAGATTTTGGATGATATTATAAATGGAAAAGGTTACCATTTATAAAGACTACTCTTGGCTATAATTAAAATCATATGGAAAATAAAAAAGACTCCAATGAGGCACTAAATAAGATAAATGAAGAAAAACCAAAGAGTTATGTTAAAGCCCAAAAAATCCCTATCAAAAGTCTTATCAACAAAAAGGAAAAAAATTAACATTCCTCAAAAAACCAAAATTCTTCACGAAGACAACAAGGATAAAAATACATTTAGAAGATCATTCCCTGTAAGACACACTCATATGAACAGTTTATGGAGTTATTTTTATGCTTATTAATTTTTCCATAATCATTTTGGTCATAAAATTAGAGATTATAGGGAACTTGCAAGAAATTATTTTGTTTGTAAAAATAATAGAAGTTCTTATGGGTCTTAAAATAGAAACTACAATCCATTTTCTCCTTTATTGGATTATAATGTCATATGTTATAAGTGAAACAAATTTGGACATACAACATGCTTATGTATAAGTGGTTTTATGGAACCTCCTAAGATGAATAAGAAAGTGGAATATATGAGTGAACAAAAGGAATAAAATTAAAAAATATGGGAAAATAAGTAAGAGAATGAAAATAAGGATAAATCCATGATTTCACAAACTTTATTTCATGCACAAGAAGTATCACTAAGTTCATAAAAAAGAAGTGCAAATTTAGGGGGAGCTAATCATTGCCTTATATTTTAGTTCCATAGAGAATTAAATTCAAAGAAAGATCAATAGATACATATTCTATATGAGGGTAATGAGCATCTCTTTGCCATTAATGTCAAAGGGGAAGAGTTTTAGAAATGTGGGGAGTTATAGGAAAAAAGGAGAATGATGTTATTGTCAAGAGGAAGTATTATAGAAAGGGGGAGTTTTCTTTATGAAATTACTAACATTCCCTTTTCCATTTATGTCAAAGGGGGATAGATACAAAAGGGGGACCATGCAAAAAGAGGGAGTATTATATTTATGTTGCATTCACAGATTATTTCTTTATAGGGTTACCATAAATGACAAAGGGGAAGATTGATGGAAATATTATCATTGATGTCAAAGGCGTATGGACAAGATTATTAACAAGATGGTTGTCATTATTGTTAGATAAAATAATTTATTTAAGAATAAAATCAATGATTATGGTTAAGGCCAAAGGCCACTAAATTTCTATTCTATAACTATCATTCATAGCTGAATTTATGAGAAGCATTTATTATATCTTCATTATATTCTTATTGGATGAATTCATATGTATGGGAGCACTCTATTTTTATGAAGAATATTTCTTATTTAATTAGTAGCTGACCTGCTAATTGGTGGTGCCTACATTGGAGAATAGTTATATTTTAATTTGAAGCTTGATTTTTGGCTCACCCTTTAAGTGGATTGCTATTTTTTAAATAGTAGCCTCTTTTAGTGAAGTCAACCCTCTTCATAAAGATGCCTATCTTGGTAATTTGACAAGTTATAAAAAAAAGATAGAATGGAGGTCAAAAATAAGGAAAAATAATTGAATATCATTTGATTTAAAATTAGTTCTATAAGCAAATGTGAGGTAGGTTTAACAAGTAAATTTAATGAATAATTACAAGTAGATTTAAGAGCAAACCTAGAGCAAAGATAAAATATGAATTATGTTAAAAATTTGTGAAGGATGATCTCCCTTATGAAGAGGCATATTATATGGTATTTAAGGAAGATGATATGATTGTTTTTATGAATAACATTTATTATTTGATTTAGAGCAGATCTTGAGTAGAGATTTGTGAATAAAATATAATTAGATTCTTAAAGGAAATATATGAATATTTGTGAAGGAAATATAATTAGAGTTGTGAAGAAAAATATGTTCATCATCCACTAAAAAATCAACATCCCAAAGGTGATATTTGGAAGAAGAGGTTGGTGCCTCTTAAAAGAAGAGATTGGTGTCTCTTACTGAGCTAGTGCTTAGTTATGGGGATTGGTGTCTCAAGTAGGTTGGTGCCTACAAATTATGTAAGTGGGTATTGGTGTCTCCAGTAGATTAGGGCCTATGAATATTTGTTAGAGAATTTTATATAAGAAATCCTTTTTTGTGGTTTTCTCTCGAAAGTGTTTCCACATAAATCTTATGTTCATCTTATGTAATTAATTGTTGAAGTTAAGTGATTGGTATTATTTTGGTTGTTAAGTTTTAAATTGGTAAATATTAGCTTATACTAATTCACCCCACCATCAGTATAAGCATGTGCTCTTCATAGACATACCATTTAATGCATATGTGTTATTCAAATAACACTTACAAATTATATGAATAATGCTTATGCATTATTAAAAGTATGCTTGGTAATTTTAGAGCCATAATGCATAGGCATTACAATAATAAGTACGTGTTATTATAACATGTATATGTTACCTACATTATTTTTTAAAATCTTATAGCCAAATGCTACCATTTATAATTTTTCCAACTCCTAAGTGCTATTTAATGATCACATTTCTCTTCCAAAGGCCTCAAAACTCACTACAAGTCTATTGGAAAGCTTAACACATCCAAAAATTCACAATTTCACCAAATTAAAAAGGTAAGTGATAAAAAACTACAACTTTTAACCTTGTATTTTATAATTTTTTTCTTTTTAAATTGTTTAATTTGTAAAATGTTTGTTTTAAATAGATTAATCCACTACAAGAAACCATAATCATCCTCCTAACCCTCCACCAAACCCTGTTATTCATATGCCTAACCCTCGACCTGACCCTCCTAATCCTCTAGACAACCCTCCACCTAACCCTCATAATCCTCTAGATAACCCTCCACCTAACCTTCCTAACCCTCATATTCCTTCATCTAACCCTCCTATAATTTTAAAAGATCCCCTAGGAATCCAAGAGTATCTATATATACATAATGTGGAACAAAAATTGAAATTGAGTAAATAATAAGTAGAATGAGGTATCCCACATCAACCAACACCCATCATACCTATTTAACCAATAACCTAGAGTCAATATTAGGTAATTTGACTTGACAATGATTCAAATTGATAGATGAGCATCATATCAGGATAGTTATAGGTCTTATTATGTTGTAAAAATTATAAGCACGTAAATTTAAAATCAAAGAAATATAAAAAGAAGCCATTTGTGTGTTATTCATTGATCTAACCACCAATGCAACATTTCCAATAAAAGAAAAACATTTTCTAAATCATAGGTGCCAAAATAATTTGATCAAAGCTGATTTCTAGTACCGATGGTGAATGGTACATGTACTTAGTATGCTTATTAATACACTCATTTAGCATATCATACGCTTTCAACAACCATTGATCGAGATACACCACCTAGTGTATGTACCCAACCCCATCCTTACATATCTTGTGGAGATATATGTATTAAACCTTCTAATGATGACATTACTAGTGGTTAAGATGGGTTAGATGATATAATATTGAGTGAAGTGTCTTTGGCATGGACATTTGGTGTGTAGTCATTGGCCACTGCATGGGTACATGTATATTTTTATATGAATGTCATGTCAAATTTAAGCTATATTTGTAAATTAAAATCTAAAAATTAATTTACATAGAAAATGAATAATATATATGCAATTTTTTATATTTTAGGAGAAGACAGTTCCTTCATCTTCACAATCCACATTTACATGATTTGATATTATATAGATATTATTTACATATATAGAGCTAGTTGTTGGCCCATTCACTACTACATCTACCAGTGTTAGCATGACATCTTTTAGAACTCTTAGTCTAATAAAGGAGAAAAAAATACCTTATATATTTGATACTTTATATAAAACTAAGTGAGACCTTGTTTGTTCAGTTGATGTCTCAAGTAGAAACTCCTCATTCACTATGAGTGTAGATAGACATAGGCATTATTGCACCAATGTCATCTACATAGGCCCTCATAAAGGTACATATTAGCTTTTAATTTTCAACTTTACTTTTTTTTAATACTTTTACTACATACTTCTTCAATAGATATAAAGTATGTGAAAGTATTGTGAACAGAAGGATTTCCCATAACATATGATAGTCCCATTCAAATGATTAGTATGGAAACTTCTCATGTTTCTTCCTCATTTCAAATACCTATTCCTGTAGCTTAACTTACCACTGATTAAATCAAGATTTAAAATTAGATTGAGTGGGACCATGAGATTACAATAAGTGCATGTTTAAATTTTTTTATTCCATTTTAAAATTAATTTCTTAATTTGTTTGCTTATATTTTATGTTCATTTTATAATAATACTTGTATTTAAACATGTTTATCTACAAGTTAGCTATGATCAGAGGACCCACAATCAGACCTTGGAGTAATCCAAGGCCTTTGAGGGATCTCCATCTACCAGTAGGGAATCCCAAGGAAGATCTTCTCCAAGGAAGGTAAAGAGAGGGAGGTTATTTGATGACTAAATCACATCTTAAATGATGTTTAAGTTTTGGAATTTATTTATGTCTTAACACTCTCAGCATAAGCCATCAAATCAACATTACAAACAAATGATTACTAGTTATCATTATTTGATAGATTGTTGCAGTTACCTGATAGCTTTTCATAGTCATCATGCTTTATATCATCACCCAAGACTAGGTTTGTATTGTTTGATAGATTGTTACAATCACCTTCCTTATGGTTATAAAAAGTTTAATATATTATATATAGTGATAAATGCCCCTAGATTGGTTTTCTTGGTGTCGATGACATACATATATAGGAGGAAAATTATTTTAAAAAGTAGGTGAGATGACCCTTAAAGTTAATTCATATACTTAAATTTAGTTGATCCAAAGATATCAGTTACCTTTAAAAATGTCAAATCCTAACTTCAAAAAATGGAATATTCATGAAATAACCAAGATTCACCACTAAAAAAGTCTTTAATTTGAAGTTATTGTTTACATGGTCTAATTTCAAAGTAAATTTGTATAGGGTCCTAAAATGGTTAAATCATGTGATGTTTTTAGAGAAACACATGTTCTCATTTTCATCGTCAGACAAGCTAGAAGTTAGTATCCATCTGAATATTCAACTTTCTAATCATAGTCCCACCACTTATAAACTAGATTGACATGGTAGACAATTCAAAGTGAGACATAACAAATTATTTCTAAACACATCCCTCCTCTACCATGATAACACTATATAAATCATCTTCATAGTTTGTAATATGTATCCACATCTACCTTATTTTGTGAGCTAGATTGGGTGGTATAATGTGGTGATAAAATACATTGCCACTATGACAATAAAATTACACATGTCTAAAAATAGTTTGATGGTGTTGCGATAAAAAAGATTCAAAGAATATATTTTGTCCATGATAACAAATATTTGACTTATAGTTTCAAACCATGGCAACTTCTCTAAATTACAATATCAAACATTTTTATAGTCATGCAACTAGAGGGACACAAATTTGAGCATGTCTTCATCAACTTAAAATTAGGGAACATGCCTTCAATAAATTATTTAACTATCTCATGTGAAAACAAGCCAAGGATAAAAATCCATAAAAATTGCCCACTAGTGCCTAACTCATCTACCTGATTCTCCTCATCCTTTTATAAAATTATAAATTAGTGTTTCAATCCTTCAAAGATTTGATGAAAAGAGCATATGTTTTGTAATAGAGTGTGCATGTATTGCCCAACAAACTATGTCTTGTAAACCAAAAACGTTGTGATTCTGCACTTTTTACTGAGAAAATAATTCACATGGATAAATGCATATAAAATGGTCAAGATCTAGGTTTTGATGGATTCTCTTCTAAATTTTATATAGTTATTAGGAAGTTTTTAAAACTTAACTTGTTGAAAATTTACAAAGAAGTCTTAAAAATCATATCATTAGGATATCTAATCAATAATGAAAATATCAATTTTATCCTTAAATTTTGTGATCTAGAACTTAGTACCAATTATCTCCTCGTCACCCTTATAAATGTTTCTCATAAAATCATCTCCAAGGCATTAATTAACCATCTCAGGCTAATTTTTGTTAGAGTATCTTATTACTCATGCTTTCTACGTTTGTCCCACATTGGCTATTTTAATTTGCATATTGCTTTGCCTTTCCTATATAATCAAGTGTTCTTATTTGTAATATACATGATTTATGACCTTTCTTAGATCTCCTCTGTGAGTAAAAATTATTTTTTGATTAATTGGTTTATTATTTTGTTTATGATGAAGCATAAATGGATGTTTTAATGATCCATTGGAGATATATTGGTTGAAGAGTTTTGATAACTCTTTCATAGTACTAGATCCACCCTCAAATAGCCATTACTCAGCTTGTAGGTTAACTTCTATTTAGATATATGTTTTTTTATGCATTATGTAGTTTTGTTTTCCTTATTTTTTCATTTATGAAATGAGGTTTTTTATAGACTTTAGCCTATGAGTTTTTTGTTTGTCATTCCATTGGAATTGAGGTTGTATGCTTATATGGAAGCATTGGAAATTTTACATGGAATCTACTATTGTGCTTTTGTATTTGAGGTATTTGGTATTTGGTTGTAGATCTGAAGTTTTGGTTCATTTAGAAGGAGAATGAATGTTTTTTTAAAGATTTGGTTTAATGTCATACCATTGAAGCATCAAGAATTTGGTGTTATACACATCTTTGCATTATAAAATGGCATCTTTTCTCTTCATATCCTAATCCCAGATCCACTCAGTTAGTCTTCATAATCCATAGCCATCCATTTTCTTCTTTGTTGGCCTACATTGCTATATTCTCCATACCATTTGGTTACCCCTCAATGAAAACATTGAATAAAATCATCCCTTTTGTGTATTTTTTGACTTCTTTAGATTTTTAGATTTCTCAATAGTGAGAGGGAGATGGTATATTAGATCCAAAACCTAATAGCTATTATGATCACCTATCTTGGTGTGGGATGATAGAAGATTAGTTGTAGACATTCTTGAGTAGCGTAGCAGGGGAGAAACAATAGAGTGTTGCATGGAGGTGGGTTGTGTGGTGCATGGGACTAGACACAATAGGCTTAAGGGAGGATAGGGTACTCAGGATGAGTTATGAAATACATGAGAAACCTGAATATACAAAAAACCCCATCCCAAAATTTAGAATCCTTGGAGCATACAAAATACTCTAACAAGAGCCAAGAGGCTACATAATCATGGATACTTATGATGGTAAAATAACATAAACAAATTTAGATGTCATTCCCTTCCCTCACTAGGCTGTAAATATTTATGACATATAGTATCTAGTGGCATGGTGTGATTTTAAACAACAATGAAGGAAACTACATGATTTGGCTAAGGAAATTCTACTCCTACATGATACCTTACATTTCCAAGAATCCATGGGTTGCTTAAGTGAACTACATGGATCTTGATTTTGTAACAATGGCCTTATTTTCTAATGGCACCTTTCCCATGGATATCATAAGGAAGTGGGGATAAAATTACTTTTTAGGTAACTTTGAACACCTAGTCTAGGCGAAGACAATATTTGATCTAGAGAATTATAGATTTGAATCTAAAATCTAACATTATGTTTTCTTTGTGATTTTTATTTGGTTTGCATGGAACATTATAGGTCTTCATTGAAGCATTCTATATTACATGGAGGATATGTTACATTTTTGGAGTATCTATTGCATTTCTAGATCTGGAGTTGGCTACATAATTTTTAGGTTACTTTTTGTAGTGTTAGAATTACATTGGGAAGGAGAGAAGATGATGTGTGGGATCTGCATTTTTTCTTTCTCTTCATAGAACCTCATCCTTTACATAGACCAAGAGGTTATTAGGAAACCATAATTCACTTCCTCTCCTCTTAAAAATAATTTTTTCATACATTTTTTCTTTCACAATCTATTTTTTTCATTAAAAAGGGAGTCCAATTCACTTGTACATGCAAAGGAGTCACTTGTAGAGTATTTTTTTACTTATGTTGACCTATGGAGATTTTTGGTTCGGTTCCAATTCTAATGGTCATATTTTTCAATAGTTCATATATTTTCCTTTCCCATGCATTGTTACTATTTACATTATAAAACACACTAAAATATAAAGTGTCACATTCTGAGGGGTTCTATTCACATTGGTTATGTTACCTTGTGCTTACAGTTTGTGGTGACATTTTAGTGGTGACACATTTTCTATGTTATGAGCATTTATTGAGGGAATATTCATTATTTTTCACATATATTATCTCTTTTATTTGTCAAAGATCAGAGCATGAGGTTTGGTCTAGCAGGAGGTCAGACTACCTCATAGACAACATAAACTTCCTTCTTGCTTCTTCTGAATTGCATTATCATCATTTGTTGCACTCATGGACACATTTTTGGTTTAGTTTGATGGCTTATTCTTGAGGGTGAATTTCCATTACTAAGGGGTTTCTTATGTTATGATCCCTACTATTTTACTTAACGCATGCACTATCTTGGATGCATTTTTGGCTAAGCCCAATATCCTTTTGCATGTGTGTTATAGGTTATTATTTTTGGCTACTAATCTTTTTTATAGTGTGTTTGCATACATTATGTCTCTTTTCTCCATTTTCCACAGTCTTTCATCAACCCACAACATGCATTAATACTTTGACACACTATTAGTTGTGTCATGTCTCCTTGAAGCCCCTTTCTTAGCACCTCACCTTCTATGGAGAGACCTCTTTGTTCCCTTATTTTTGGAGTGCATATATTAATGGATTATTTGATAGTTTAATAGTATCTTCATTTAGAGATATTCTAGTGAATTCCAATGTCTTTCCTTGTTTCCATTTGTTATTTTTTGTGTAAGGGTTATATTTTACTCACACTAATTTATAAAGTGTCGTGGGGGGGTTTTTGATTCAGCCTTGTCTACCTTCATACATTTGTGTGCTCTATTCAAGGAACCCTTGCACTTCGTCAGTGGCTCGTCTCTTCCATGACCACCATGGACCATCATTTTTGAGAGACCTTTTCTAAATTTTTGACACCATTTTTTGACAATTGAAAGCCTCCCAAACTGTGCCATGGATTTATTTTATTGCATGCAGTGTCATATTATTTAGTGTTTGAGTTGTGGATTTAGACCACTCATGCAAACCATTTTTTTTCTCCACTCCACCCAGTCAGTAGTATAAGAAGGGGTGTGATATACATTGTAATTCTTAATGTTCAACATTCTTTCAATATGCAATACTTTTTTGTACTTTTGTCACCACTTATAGTATTCTTAATGGAAGATATTTTGGTGAAACCTAGTGTTAGTTGTTTTATGATCGAATATTGGATTTGGACCACTTGTGCAATTTATTTCCTTCGTGACTTGCAAGTACTTGGAGTGAAGAATACTTCAACATCATATTTGGATGGATATTTCTATCTCTCTCTTCTTATTTTCACTCTTTTAAGGGGGAGTTTTTTGTACTAGTTTTCTCTTTTGTTCTCCACTTTATGAGATTTATATGTATTTTGCACTTTTGAGTGTTTTTTGGATTCCTCCTTTATACATGGGTATCTTATTCAGACACTTTATTTGTTGGAAATCATATGAGGATTGTTACTTAACTCCATGGCCTTCTTGGTGATTCTTATAGTGACACCAATGTGTTATCCCCACCAATGACACCAATGTGGTAGCCCCACCCATCTTTGTGCTCACTTATCAGCATCTTAGTTGAGGGTATTAAAGCAATGCTTCCTCAGGTTTGTGATTCTTCTTAGTAATTTGGAGTATAGTGTTTGTATTCAATGATCTTCATATTGAACACCATTCCTACTTTGACTTGGTGGTTATAGTGACTCAACATTCAAAGACTCTACCATGATTGATTAGTATCCATAGGGACACATGGCTTCACTATGCATCCTCTATTGTTATCCCCTAGCTTCACTTGAGGGGAGGGTGGTGTTAGAATATCTTATTACTTATGCTTTTTAGGTTTGTCCCACATTGGCTAGTTTAGCTTGCATATTGATTTCTCTTTCCAATATAAGTAATTATTATTCTTTTTAATATACATGCTTTATGATCTTTCTCAGATATTGTTTGTTAATAATAATTGTTTTGTGTTCAATTGGTTTATTCTCTTGTTTATGATTAAGCATCAATGATTATAGAAATGATCCATTGGAGAGATCTTGGTTGAATATTTTTGATAACTCTTTCAATTTTTCCTACCATCATCAAACCAAAGCAAACTGATTTCATTAAAAATAGATATATGTTGAATAATCCTATTGTAGTTAGATAAGGAATAAAATGAGATCAAGTTTCTCCTTAGCAAACCATATTCCTAAAAATTCATTTTGAGAATTCCTATGATTGGACTGAATGGCCCTTTATTCTTAATATGCTTAAGACATTGGGTTTAAGCCAATTCTTTATTTTACCAGTGCCTTTATTTTGATGTAGTTTTTGTCTTCCTCACTACCAATGAGCAAAAATATGAAATGTTTGGATTTTTTATTTCAGCATGTAGGGTTTCCCATTGGCTCTAGCCTTATATGTTTTTAAAACTGAGTCATTTGGATATCTTCTTTCTTATAGAGAAAAACTAGGAGTCATTGTGGGAATTTTCCTTCATGAATATAACTCTGATTTCATTGATAGACACATTTTTGATGATACATGTCTCATTCTTTCCAAATAATAATATTTTTTTTAAATAATATTTGCATTGTACTTCTATAATTTTCAAATACTTGGGTTCTAGATTATAATTAGCCAAAACCCAATGTTACATATAATGTATGATGCATATGCCTGAGTGGATTAAAAACATTCACTAGTACTAGATACAAAAAGGAGAGACATTCAAATTCCTTGAAATTCCTATATCCTTTGATAGTTCTCCTTCAGAGATGTGGCAACATGTAATTGATATAGTGGAAATAAGCTTACATACTAGATATCTAAACCCCTATCTTTATTAGGTGAATTTACAATTTGTGCCAAGATATTGGAAGCTACCCATTTTTATTAGTATTCCTATTTGGCCCCTTCCAAAGCCTCTTATGATAAATTAAAAAAAAATCTCAAGTATTTTCTTTGAGCCAATGTTAAGAAAACTTAAGGTTATCATAGGGTTGTTTGGGATATTTTTTGTCTCCTCATGATAAAAGAGGTTTAGGTATTATTGATCTATACAAACAAAGTATTTATATTTGTTATACATGGGTGGTTTGACTAGTTAGAGTTAATAAATCCTATAAAATCTTTGTAAAATAAAACATTTCCATAGATAACCCCATGATAAGGCTAGTTCTAAAAAAATTGGGTTTTTTACTCTATTAATCACCACTACAACAATCAAAATTAAAGGTCATTTTGTTGGAAAAAGCATTTAGAAATATTTTGAAGCATCAAACCCTTTATATTTGGGTTGGCAATGGTTTTAAAAGTGGTATCTCCTTCAATTATCCTAATATTTATTATCCAACATCATGACCAATTCCAGTCTTCCCTTAAGTGGAAATGTAATATTCGGTTTTAAAAATACTCTTATGTCTCATTTATTTAATTATGAGTTCATTCTCAAAATATTTAGACAATTTAAATAGGTGCTAGAATTTTAATTTTTCACTTAGGACTTAGCTCACCAAACTTAACAAAAATTATAATTCTAAGCTTGAGCCCAAGCTTGCTCACATTCTTTGGTGTGTAGTTTACCAAGGCCTTCTTTTTTGAAATTATTTTTTACATATTGGGATCACTCAACCGAAGTATCCAAATTATTCAATGTTTGAGTTATTCAAACACCTAATCTGTACTTGCCCAAAATCTCAATCTGTGTGGTCTTGGATTCACATCTTTTTCTAACCTTTCCACCCAAATACATTCTCTTGGTGTATGGATTTATTTTGGCAATGGATAGCTTATATTTATTATCTTTGGAACTTTTTGAGAGTTATAAGTTTGTTTTAGCTATAAAAGTATATAAATGTAACTATGTTTGACAATGAAGAACTGACTTCTTAGTTCTATATTAATGACAAGGTAATTGTTATCTCTTCAACTATTATGTAGATTTAAGCTCAATAAAAGAAGGTGTCACTCAAATTCTAGTACTTATACGAATTTCTTAACCATAGGGGGAGTGATTTTTTTATTATGAACAATGTCCCCTTAGACCATGCACCTAATGGCTTTCCTCCTCCCATGCGTAGGCATTGATAAAGTCCTTACTACAATAATAATTAATTCTCCACTACTCTTCCTTGGTGGGGGGAGGGGGTATGGGACCAGGGAGGTAGGAGGGGGTTGAAGTCCACTACCAACTTTTGGGAATTTTTTCATTGTCCCATCATGATGAAACTTGCTTGTTTAGGGAGGCAGCCCAATTGGCAAATTTTTTCAGCCACCCTCTAGTTGGGGCATCATTATTTATTTCACCCACCTTGATACCACTTAATATGGTTGTATGGCACATAAACCTCCTTTTTTCTAATCATTAGGTGCTCCATGTATGATCTACCTCCTCTTTTAGGGTTTCACCTTGTGCTTGAAGAAATATGTTTTATCTTTTTATATTATTTTTTATAACTATAGTTTCCCATGATTTGATAACATTTTCTTTGTATATATTACTGATTTTTCTCCAATGTGGAGTATGTATTGTGCATTCTAATTGGTCACTTTATTATTGTAACTATCACTATATATTATTATTTTTGATTACTAATAATTATACATATATGTTTGAATAGTAAATACATAAACCATTTATTAAACTAAATACCCTCTCTTGTATGTTATGATTTATGTTATAATTTAATATAAGTAAATTATATTTACTTGTAATTACAATAAGTTTAGTATAGATTAAATGGTGTTGAAACATTCAGACTTTTAGTTGTATTTGCATGAAGTTGATGGGATTGTATTTAGACTACAAAACAAATTAAATATAAAATATTGGGGTGATGGAAATGGACTTCTCTGGATCTATAATTCCAAGACGATGCATAGGATCTATAATTCCATCATTTTTATCTTTCATGGGACATATATTGCTTTCCATTTGATTGAACATCGATGCCAAAAGGAAATGTATGTTGATTCCATTCATTTCAATTTTGCCAACCCTTACCAAATAAAAATGTCTTACAAATTCATTATCCTATTTATAATTCTAATAGTCAATAAATCTTTGAGTGATAATCTACCATTTTCATACCTACCATTTATTTTTATTAGAGGAAATTTTGGCTCATATAGGGAGTAATCAATTCATACATGTCTACCAAATCATGGTTGAATTTAATAGGCCACCAACCAAATAATAATAGAAGTTGATTAACTATGACATAAGATTTGATACACCATTTCAGATTTTAAAGCTTTCAAACAAAGATAAATTTGTTAAAAAAACTATTATGCTTGTTATAAAATGCCCTCTTAAATTTCCCTGGCATGTCTTAAAATGGAAACTTTAGATTTTGTTTATCCAAATAATTATACATATTTGTATTACCTATGATGATTCGACTTAGCAAAGTATGGGGCTAAAATACTTTATTATACTCCTAAATAAGGTGTTATTATATGAGCTATAATATTATAGTAAATGTTTCTTGATATAACTGTGTTGGGAAAATCCTTATAATTAATTAAGATGATAAGAAAAAGGGATGATCAAACTCCTTTGTACTATAACATTTCTTACCCATCAATGGATCTTGTTTTGTCCACCAAGTATAACAAGGGAAATTAGAATACTTCATACATAATTAGTTAATCTATTTAGATTAGATAACATGTGGATGTGATTATAACAAGGGAAAGTAGAATAAGTCTAGTCCATCGACTGACTAGAGATTGTGAGGTGCCTATTGTGTTTCTTAATGCATAGGAAAAAGACATGTGAAAGAGTAAAAGTGTACTGTATGGGTTCCTTTCCTGAATAGAGACACGTGGAAGAGAATTCACTAGTTCTAACCTAACCACTATAAAAAAATGAGAATACATTGCCTACTATGTTATTCTTGGTTCAAAAAATATTTATGATTTTTCCTTTTCTTATGTTATACTTGGTCCAAAAAAGATTTGCCAAATATTAACCTAGCTAATTTCATGCATAGGATAATGTTATGAAAATATTACATGATTCATCTCTTACTGAAACCAATTTTGATAGAGAATCAGACTACTTTTTCATAGGTTTACAACCACGCATAGTTTCCTGAGTTAAAGAGTTTTGGATGTTTATGATGAAAAATATTTTGTTAGTCCTACTTTGTGATCTTCCATGCTATAAATTTCTCTTTAAAAAAATACTCATGTAAACTCTAAATATATTTTATAATAAATATATAATAAGTTAACAATACCACCCCCACCTATTAAAATAATGAGAGAGAGAGAGAGAGAGAGAGAGAGAGAGAGAGAGAGAGAGAGAGAGAGAGAGAGAGAGAGAGAAATAAGCAGGTGAAAGGATCATTTAAGTATTTTAGTAATCATGATGTTAATAAAAGTCCCACATGCCTCTATATTGGTGTTAAGTGTAACTAGGAAGAATGTTTGGTAGACTCCAATGCTATATGTTGACCGCTCATTGGTCCCATCATATTCTTCATCACCTTACCCCACTCCATCCACCTTAAACATGTAGAAAGGGTTAACTTGAAGTATTAAGGCACTATTGGGCCCTACCCAAGTAGTTAGTAGGATGAATGTCAATAATCAAAGAGAAGATATTCACTTCTCATAATTTACAAATCACACCTGCATTCATGAGCTCTGGACTCCCCTCTTTACTCCCCTCTTCGCAGAACTAGCAGAATCCCTCATCCTGATGGAATTATAGTCAAGATCACCTAGGTTATTCTCAAAGACTAGAATTGGTTATTGGTTTAGGTTTTAGCCAACTAGGTAAGTTCTATATCCCCTAAATTTATGAATTTGATTACTGAGCATAGGGTTTTAACCAAGTAGTTATCAAAAATTTGTAGATTTATACTATAAATTCACATTCTAGATTTATACTATAATTTTCCATTCTACCTTTGTATTTTAATTTTCCATGAATTTGAATGGGATCTCTTTAATACTAGCTTTATAATGTAAAAGGTTTGGAATGTTTGGAATTTTGACCCCTACTTTATTGATTTAATTCTTGAAAATAGAGCTTTATTTCTTTTTGATTATTGACATTCCTCCTATTGATTACATCAGTGGGGCCTAACAATGTCTTAATGCTCATGAATCACCTTTTCTACTAGGGTTGAGGTTAATTCAAACAACCTATTATAATACATACTAATGATCTACTAATTGTATCCCCTATTATACTAGTATAATTCACTATTATAATTCTCTATATACTAATACCCTATTATAATTCTCTATGTAGTAATACCCTATTCTAGAAGGTAGAGTATAGGAGCATGAGTTATGTTTCAAGTGGTAATTGTCATTGAATGAATTATGCCTTAAATAAGGCAACAATTTAGTCAACATAAAACAAACTATAACCTAATTAATTATTAATTATTTCAATCAGTCAAAAATATAGTCAACATAATACTCCTCATTTCTTCTTGAGTAATTATTCTAATGTGAAGGAGGGGAATGTATAACTAGAGTTTATTGTGGGATTACAAAAAACTTACTATGTTCATTTTTATTGATAACTCAATAAAGATAATAATATAAGGCTCATGGAAACACATTGGCTATATTGTTGATTTCTTGAACACATTGATGGTATGCCTATTTGGGAATGATTTTAGGATCTTACCCTATTTTATGCTTAAACATTCATCTACCTTTTATGATTGAGATCATGTTGATGGTGGTTATAACTACTCCCTTAAATGTAAATATGAATGTAATTTTATATTGTTTAATTTCATGTTGTTAATTGAAAGAGTGACATAGGTGGTAAATAACTTACTACTATGTTTTTCTCAATGTTTTATTTCTCTTAACTTCGTACCCAATATTAGTGTTTTTTGTGGGATTATAAAACATTATGATGTTAATAATATAAGGCTCATAGAGACCCATTTATTGTATTATTGATTGATTCAAATGATGGTATGTTTATTTGGGAATGATTTTATGCTTAAGGGTTAGATATTCACCAATGCAAACAATGGTTATGCATTGAATGAATTATCAGGCCATAGCTAATCTATAATTATTTCAATCAATCAACAATACAATCAACATAATACATATTAGTTATTTAGTGATAATTATGCTAATGTGAAGGATGGGCATGTGTAACTCTTTATTGGGGGCTTGAAAAGCACTTATTGTGTTCATTTTTCTTGATAACTCAATGAAGTTAATAATAGAAATATCATGGAAACCCATTGACTATATTATTTATTTCTTGAACTTGATGGTATGATTATTTGGGAATCATTTTAGGATCTTACCCTATTCTATCTTTAAACCTACATCTATCCTTTGTGACTCAGCTATTCCCTGAAATGGTGATATGAATGGATGTTTTTAATGTTTAATTTCCTATTACTAATGGAAAGAGTGACATAGGTGGTGGATAACTTATTAATATGTTAATATCAATGTTATGTTTCTATTATTAACCTAAAAAGTGCTCTGCATTCCCACAATAAACACTAGTATTGGGTATTAAATTAAGAGAACCATAATGGTAAGTTATCCACCACTTATCTTAACTTAGTACGCATTGTTAATGTTTGTTGTGGGATTGAGAAACACTAAATATGTTCCTTTTTGTTCATAACTCTATCAAATTAATAATAGAAGGATCATGGAAACCCATTGACTATATTCATGACTACTTGAATGGAATGATTTTAGGATCTTGCCTTGTTCTATCTTTAATCCTACATCTATATTTTATGACTTAGCTCATGCTGAGGTTGGTTATAATTATGCCCTTAAATGAATATATTAATATATGATTCTAATTTTTAATTTATTTTTTCTAATGGTCCAAGGGAAAGAGTGACATAAGTGGTGAATAACTTACTACTTTGTTTATTTCAATGTTGTGTTTATCTTAACTTAGTACATAGTATTAGTGTTTCTTGTTGGATTGAAAAACACTTAGTGCATTCCTTTTTGTTCATAGTTATATCAAATTAATAATATAAGGATCATGGAAACCCATTAACTATATTCATGACTACTTCAAGCAATTAATGTTTTGGGGGTAGAGTTGGAGTTTTGTGTGAATAGTGTTTAGCTATAATACAAAGGTAAATAGTTTAGATTACTTTACATGTAGCATATCCAATAATAAATATGTGTTTGATTCATATGCATTAAAATAAATATATGAAATATCATAATCACACAAACTATTTAATAAATTATGTGTTGAATAAAATATTATACCCTAACTAATCATTAATTCCTTCAAGTAGGAAACAATACAGTCAACATAAAATAAAAACAAATGTATTATGTAAACTAAAATTATATGCCTTTCTAAGATTACTTCTTGAAGGAATTCATATTTTGGGGGAAGAGTTGGATTTTTCTACCAATAATTTTTATCTATGATAAGTAATATGCATGAGATGTGAGGTGTGTGATGATACATCTTGTTGGGTGTATATCACTCAATTTATTAATTTAATTTTTGAATTATATTAAATAAAACTATTTAAGGATATAGTTCTTCATTACCCAAGTATATGTTTCCATTTTAAAGTTTTCATTAGTAATATATATAATATGTTAATGTAATTTTGGGTAAATATGCACATTGTCAATTTTCTTTGGCTCACACTCTTTAAAGATCACCCTGTCAAAATGTTATGATTTTGGGTGTGGAAACTTTTATTTATTTATTGGTGGTAGATAAATTATTAATACATCATAGGTGGTGGATAACATATTACTACATTTCTATCAAATTATTCAACAATACAATCAACATTAAACAAATTATGCCCTAACTAATCATTGATTACTTTAAGCAATCAACAATACAGTCAAAAAAATACTCCTTAGTTATCCAATGAAAATTATGTTAAGGTGAAGGATGGGCATTTATAATTATTTCTTTTAGTCTTGTAAAAAACTTATTTTGTTACTTTTTATTGATAAATCAATCAAGTTAATACTAGAAGGCTTATGGAAAACCATTGACTTTATTGTTGATTTCTTGAACCCCTAATGGTATGCCTATTTGGGAATGATTTGAGGATATTTATAATGTTAGGATCTTAGATTACAATTGATTACTTTTGTATAAGCAACTAAACACGAAATTGAAACCAGAAGTAATAAGTAACTAGAAATCAGAAACAACAAATAAGAGGAGATACAAGAAACAACCAATCTATATTAAACTCTTCCAGAAGGAAATACAATGAAGAAATATCTCACACCTCGAAGATGTATATTAATTCTCCATTAAGAGTTCTCTCTCTCTCTCTCTCTCTCTCTCTCTCTCTCTCTCTCTCTCTCTCTCTCTCTCTCTCTCTCTCTCTCTCTCTCTCTCTCTCTCTCTCTCAATAAATTACAATCAACTCAATTACTGAGTTGTGTACATACTATGAGGATCTAACCCTACTATATAGTATACTAAAACACTAGGGTTTCATGAGCCATACATTCACCACCATTAGATCCACCTCTTAAATCAAAGGCTCAAATCTATTCACCTAAAAATAGAACCTCCTAAAAATATAACAATTCTAAAAATGCACAGAAGTCGGTGTCAGTCTGAAGATGACCGATGCTAACCAATCCCTAACCAATATCAGTCGACCCCTAACCGATGTCAGTTGACCCCTAACTGATGTTAGTTGGTTCTAACCGATGTTGGTTACTATGTAAGATCAGCAACCTCCACATTAGCTCATTAGTGAAGCTTTTAGCTCCATAACTCAACAATCTCCCACTTGGAGATAAATAGTTACACCTGTACTTGTATAGCAACATCCTCTAAACATCTCTGGCTTGTTTCTCTCTCTTCAAGTTCAATCTTGAAGACCAACAAAAGTTAAATGAAGATTCAACTTCTCCTTTGTTATCAGCTTTGTTAACATATCAGCAGGGTTCTTATCCATATGGATCTTTTTCAGCTTCAACTATCCATCCTCCAATACCTGTCTAATGAAGTGGTACATAAGCTGTATATGTTTGGTTCTTGAATGAAAGGCTGAATTCTTTGCCAAATGAATTGCACTTTGACTATCATTGTAAAATCTACAACTCTCTTGCTCCTTTCCCAACTCTTCCATGAACTGAGTCATCCAAATCATTTCCTTGCTAGCCTCTATGACTGCAATGTATTTTGCCCCTATAGTAGACAAGGCAACAACCTTCTACAACTTTGAAATCTAGCTAACCGTCATTCCACCAACAGTGAACACATATCCTGTGGTGCTTCTCCTACCATCCAAGTCACCTGCCATATCCAAATCTACATACCCATGTAGAGAAGTGTTTGACCCTCCATAGCACAAATGCCTATTGCTGGTTCCTCTCAGATATCTGAGAATCCACTAAACTACTTTCCAGTGTTCCTTTCCTAGATTGACCATAAACTTGCTGACAACTCCCACTGCTTGGGCAATATCTGGTCTAGTACATACCATTGCATACAT
Organism: Torreya grandis; assembly: GCA_037957365.1. Taxonomy (NCBI): domain Eukaryota; kingdom Viridiplantae; phylum Streptophyta; class Pinopsida; order Cupressales; family Taxaceae; genus Torreya; species Torreya grandis. The sequence goes on along the minus strand of JARHVA010000966.1, from coordinate 3,328,002 downwards.
CAAGCTCCCAACTACTGAATCATATGTAACTCTACTCATGTACTCAACCTCATCATGTGATTTAGGACACTATTCTTTGCTCAACTTGAAGTGTCCAGCCATAGGTGTGCTTATTGGTTTTGCATCCTACATATTGAACCTCTCTAACACCTTATTCACATAATCCTCTTGAGACAAAATCAAACTATAATTTTTCATGTCTCTCTTAATACTCATGCCAAGGATTTTCTTTGCTGCTCCTAAATCCTTCATGGCAAATGTGTGAGCTAATTTTACCTTAAGCTCAGTAATTTCCTGCATGTGTGAACCTATAACAAGCATATCATCTACATACAGTAACAGGATAATATAACTACCATTATCCAATCTGTTAAAATAAACACAATGGTCAGATTGACATTTACTAAAGCCATGCTCTATCATAAACCTATCAAACCTCAAATACCATTGTTTTGGAGCTTGCTTAAGACCATATAAGCTTTTCTTCAACCTGCACACAAGTTTCTCCTTACCTTTGACCTCAAAACCTTCTGGTTGATCCATATATATCTCTTCATCCAAATCTCCATGAAGAAATGTTGTCTTAACATCAAGCTGCTCAAGATGCAAATCCTCAATAACAACTAAAGACAATACAGTCTGAATAGAAGTCATCTTTACTATAGGAGAAAAAATTTCACCAAAATCAATACCTGGTTTCTGTGCAAATCCCTTTACTACCAACCTGGCCTTATGTCTCATTTGTCCATTCTCTCCTTCTTTTAACTTGTATACCCATTTTTTTTTCAGTGCTTTCTTTCCATCTAGAAACTCAACCAAATCCCACGTATGGTTATCTTCCAAGGAATCAATTTCCTCATTCATGCCATGCTCCCACTGTTTCCTAGATTCTACCTGTATTGCCTCATCAAAACTTTCTGGTTCTCCACCATTAGTGAGCAACAAGTAGTATAAAGAAGGGGAATAATAAATTGGAAGTTTACTTACCATTTCAGACCTCCTTATAGGCATTTAAGACTCATTTACAGCTTGTTGTCCACCCAAATTTTTTTCTAACAGTGACCGATCCTAGTCATCTCTAATAGATGTTGGTCTGCACCTGATTGATGTCGATTCCACCTGATCAACGTCAATTTCCACTTGACCAGCATCGATCTCTACCTAATTGACATCTATTTCCACTTGATCGATGTCGGTCTCTATGTTTTTTTGTGAGTGATGGTTTTTACCCACGAGCTCATTTTAGATCATAACCTCTTCCAAATCAAGATTGCCCTACTCATAATTATTCAACCTCTTGAGCTGATCACTGTACATCACCTTCTCATTGAAAACTACATCACAGCTTCTAATAATTTTGTTAGTTTCTAAATTCCACAACTGGAATCCGAAATCTCCAAAACCATAACCAATGAAAGTGCACCGCATAGATTTAACATCCAACTTCTTTCTATTTTCTTTATCAATGTGCACAAAAACTTTAGAACCAAAAACTCTGAGAAATGAAAGATCTACCTTTTTACCTGTCCAAGCCTCTTCTAGAATTCCACCATCCAATTTAGTAGAAGGTCCTCTGTTAATCAGGTAAACTGTAGTATCTACAGCTTCTGCCGAAAACTGTAAGGGCAAACTAGCATGCAACCTCATACTTCGTGCATACTCCATTATTGTTCTATTCATCCTTTCAATAACTCCATTTTTCTAAGGTGTCCTTGGAACCATCCTTTCCCTACTATTCCACTCATAGAATAGTAACTATTGAATTTATTGCTACAATACTCACCACCATTGTCAGATCTAAGGCACTTCAATCTCAAACCTATTTCATTCTCAACCAAAGCTTTCCATTTCTTAAATGTGTCAAAAACATAATATTTCCTCTTTATGCAATAAACCCATACCTTTCTTGTAGCATCATCAATGAAAGAAACATAATACTATGATCTTCTAATAGAAGCTACCTGAGCTAGTCCCCACACATCTGTGTGAACAAGCTCCAACTTGTTCTTCTTCTTTGTTGAGCCAGTTTTGAGAAACCTCACTTTCTTCTAGTTCCCAAAAATACAATGCTCACAGAAATCTAGATCTATGCTTTTCAAATCTAAAAGCTTACCTTTTGACTGAAGAACATTCATTCCTTTCTCACTCATGTGACCAAGCCTACAGTGCCATAACTTTGCATCTACATCTGAAGTAGATAAAACAGAAGGAGAATAATCAGTAATACAAGTAGATAGATAAAGTGTACCTACTCTCTTCCCTTTTGCTAATACAAGTGCACCCTTGGAAACTTTCCAAGATTTAGCTGTGAGAGTTACTGTGCAACCCTCATCACCCAAGTTTCCTACAGAAATTAGATTCCTCTTCAGGATGGGTACATGCATGACATCCTTCAACACCCATGTGTTGCCATTCTACAATTTCAGCTACAATTTTCCTTTGCCAACAATTTTACAAGGCTCATCATCCCCTAAATAAACTTTTCCAAAAACTCCATGGACATAATCATTGAAAAATTCTCTATTTGGGGTTGCATGGAAAGAGGCACCAGAATCTAAAACTCATGATTCTACTTTATTATCCAAAAAAAATATAAGAGCATCCTGTGCAACAATACCTACAACTTTTGCTTCTTTATTACCTTCATGCTGATTTTCTTTGTTATCCTTCAACCAACAATCTTTCTTTGCATGCCCTTTCTTTCCACAATTCCAACAAGTTATTCTTTCATTTTTGGATTTGGATCTACTTCCCATCTTTGACCTTTATTTCCCTTGCTTGCCCTTCTCTCTTTGCCTTCCCCTGCTTTCAACACTTAAAGCATTACCTGATGTTTCCCCTGTGCTTTTCCTGCAAATTTCTTCATTCAATATTACACTAAAAACATCATCAAATTTTAAGATATTTAAAGCAGATGCAGTATTACTAACTGCCATTACCAAACTATGCCAACTTTCAGGTAAAGAGCATAAGATTAAGAGAGCCTTAATTTCATCATCAAAAACTATTTTGAATAAATTTAACTAATTTACTATTGTATGGAAATCACTAAGATGACTAGATACAGATACACCTTCCTGCATTTGCAAATTAAATAATTGCTTCATAAGATATACCTTATTTGAAGCTGAGGGTTTTTTATATAAATTTTTCAAAATATCCATTAACTCTACCCTTGTCTTTGCCTGTGATAAGTTGGAAAACACAGAAGCTGCCAGGCTCAACCTTATAGATCCAAGAGCCTTTCTATCAAGAATATTCCATTCTTCATCTTCCATATCTGTGGGCTTCCTTGAAACCCCACCCAATGGTAAATACAAATCTTACTGATACAGATAATCTTCAATCTACATCCTCCATAATTGATAATTCTTGCCATTGAATTTTTACATTCTTAGTTTACTTTCTTCTACCATTGCTTTGCTCCCACTCAATCAAAAACCCCTGTGAGTGAATTTTTTAATCAAACATTAACATGCTCTGATACTAGTTGTTAGGATCTTAGAGTACAATTGATTACTTTTGTATAAGCAACTAAACATGAAATTGAAACTAGAAGTAATAAGTAACTAGAAATCAAAAACAACAAATAAGAGGAGATACAAGAAACAACCAATCTATATTAAACTCTTCCAAAAGGAAATACAACGAAGAAATATCTCTCTCCTCACACCTTGAAGATTTATAGTAATTATCCCTCAAGATTTCTCTCTCTCTCTCAATCAATTACAATCAACTCAATTACTGAGTTGTCTACATACTATGAGGATCTAACCCTATTATATAGTATACTACAACACTAAGGTTTCATGAGCCATGCATTCGCCACCGTTATATCCACCTCTTAAATCAAAGGCTCAAATTTGTTTGCCTAAAAATAAAATAATTTTGAAAATGCACAGAAGTCGGTGTCAGTCTGAAGATGACCGATGCCAGCCGATCCCTAACTGATGTCGGTCGACCCCTAACCGATGTCGATTGGTTCTGACCGATGTCGGTTACTGTGTAATATCAGCAACCTCCACATTAGCTCATTAGTGAAACTTTTAGCTCCACAACTCAACATATAATGTTTAATTTCATATTTCCAATAGAAATATTAAAACATAGGTGGTCGATAACATAGTACAATGTTTCTCTCAATGTTATGTTTCTGTCAACTTAGTGCCCAGTATAAGTCTTTCATGTGGGCTTGTAAAACACCTATTGTGTTCATTTTTTGCTTAAATCTATCAAATTAATAATAGAGGGATCAAGAAAACCCATTGACTATAATGACATGAGATGATCATATGATTCTTTAAAATGATTATGTTTTCTAAATGCTTTCCTTTTTTACATAGGATTATGGACTACATATATGTCTTTCATATAGTTTTTTGATATGAACCATCAATTTTTATAGCAGTATAGTATTGTCCATATTATTATAGTTTGTATAATTCCATACATATTACTTGTATATATAATACCCTTAACATTTTGTATAATGGTTTAATGTATAAGACCCTTGTTTTTCTTCTTATGATAATGGGATATGTTTTTTGATTCATTGGTTCCTTTCCTTTATATAGCAAGATTGATTATTTTAGTTTTCATGTGAAGGGTGGTATCCCAAACACTTAATATAATACTTAGTATTGATAACAAATAAAAGTAGACCATTATATATTCTAATGGTTTTTTAGTTCCTTTCCTTTATGTAAAAAAATGGACAATGGTGTGAATATAAAAACATTAGACCATTATAATGACTAATGGTTCTTTGTTTTCTTTACTTTATGTAACAATATAGACAATAGTGTTAGTAGACCAAAATTAGACAACTATAAAGATTAATGGTCTATTTCATTCTTTCATTGGTGTATCAAGATTGAAAATAGTGTCAATAGACAAGGGGTTGAAATTCCAAACATTCAAATTCCTTTATAGTGTAAATTTAGAATACAAAGGTATAGAGTTCAAATTCCTTTGTATGTAAAATATTTAAGAATGATATACATAATATAAAGGTTATTACATAGATAATGAATATATGTATAATAAATGAATATATATATATATATATATATATATATATATATATATATATATATATATATATATATATATATATATATATATATATATATATATATTCTTATTTGGAAAAAATGTGAATACTTGATATGTGAATACCATTACAAAGAATGCAAACCCTGTGAGTTTTCCCTTACCTTCAAGAAAGTGGGTAAATGTCCATGAAATTTGATGGTGTGGCTATTAAACTTATAGTGTGATTATATACCAAGAGTAAATTATTAAATGAGGAAATATTAATGATGTCTTATGGAGGGAGAAAAGGGGTATCTGTAATGATCACTTTCTTATTATCTTTTAGTTATATAATAATTCATTTTCATGGGGGCATGCACACTTAGCCTTTGAATATGAATGTAATATACTATGCCAAAAATTAAGGTATATGAACCCCTTTTAAATTTCATTATGATCCACACATGCCACTTTTAGATGGTAATAAAGATTTAAAGTTGAACCGTGGTATATGGTAGATGGAGGGTCAATAAATAGAGTAGCTAACAGGGATGCAAAGGTTAACTACAAGCTGTGGTCATCCATGTTAAACATTCAACACTCATAAATTATTTGGGTTAGATTAATTATTAGATCATTGATTATGTGTGTAACCAAATGATATTTTTAGGATGTCATATCATGCTGATAGTTTACCTTCACATCCCCTCTAGTTACTTTATCTACCAGTGTTCTATTTATTTTATAATTCCATTCACCAATTAGAATCATAATATTATGTGAAGGGGTATCAGATTTGAAAATGATGATTAAATATTTTTTTAATTGTCACTTTCAATATCCCATGATCCCTTCATTGATGGGAACCACTTATTACATCCTTGATTCTAAGCTCACATTGTATGTAATAGCTAGTTACAATCATAATTTAGGACATAATAAATGAGGCCCATCATCACAAGGGAAATGGGATAATAGAATTGATAGAAAAGAGGATGGTAGATAGAGTATCCATCAGACACATGTAGTTTAACTATCTATGTGACATCCATGTTCCTACTGGATACTCCCAACATAGATAGAGTATCCAATAAACACATGGAGTTCAACTGTTAGTGTTACCTTCACATGTCAATTAGATATTTTTTGGGTATATGGAATATCTAGTAGGCACATGAAGGTCAATTATAAGTGTGACCTTGATATACTTATTGAACACTCTGAGGGTAGATAGAATATATAAAATGCATGTGGAGGTTAATGATAAGTGTGATCTCCATGTGCTTGTTATATACTCTGAGGGTCCCTCCACTCCATCCATTCTTTTGGCCTATTAGCCCTCTACTGATGGTACCAACTTATTACATCCTAGAATGTCCATGAGGATTAATAAACCAATGAATGTGTTGGGTTCTTGTAGTTAGTTATACATCAGTGATAAAACTTCTTCCCAATAGGTTATCACACTAGCCCTATCATGCAAGAGATGAGTCTCGCATGCTCACCTGAAGCATGTAGTGAAAGATCAGTTCCCAAAGGTTTTGAAACACAATGTTGGATGTTTATTCATCTTTTTTAACACAAGTCTTAAAAGCTTATTCAACACCATAGATATACTACTATCATCATTATTGTCCCTGATATAACTACCAAAATAACTAAGATTACCATTACTCACTAGTGATAAAAGAGAAAGATACCCATGATTTGGAAGTAAATCACATTCATCATCCAACACTTAGAATATTTCATCCTTTATAACACAATATCGTAAACATTAAATTCTCATTAATCATTTATTGAATTACAAGATAAAGTTTCTACATCTATTTCCTCAAGGACCATCCTCAAAAATGATTACAATAGGGGTTTTTATGCATGTTTTGTCTTGACCAAGTCTCATATATCTAACCATTATGAACAGATGGCACATGGACTCTCAACAAATTGATAGTCATGGATCTTACAATTAATTATTCTTGTATACTCAGATATCTACACTCTTAAATCCTTACTCTATGTTATATATCTTGGTGGCCAAGTGTTTTGTTCCTTGTGAGATGGTACAAGCAAGTGTTTCATTCTGATTGGTGGGGTTGAAGTGTCCTACTTGAGTTTTTTTTCTAACTACTCCCGCATTCCTTGCACTTTACTTCTCACATGCTCCCCTATTCTTATGCTTTGGTTTTGAGTCATTTATTCTTGGGTCACTGATGACACATTGTCTTTTGACTTGTTCCTCTCATTCTAGGTCTCCTAAACCATTATCCTTCCACACCCATCAACTTTCACACCACAACACTTATGCACCTGTCAGCTATGCACCATGGTCCTCTCATGACATGGTCCTTCCATGTTGTGCCGGTACTTGTATCAAAAATGGATAATGGTCCCTCTACATAGTGAACTAAAAATGGAATAATTCTTATGCAAAATTTAGGTTTCATTATCGCCCCACACTAAGCCCTTTGTCTATCCTAGACTAAGTTATGTTTGCATCTTCCAAAAAATTTAGCCCCTTCTGCTTGAGTTCCTTATTTATCCTATCATAATGGGACAATGCATCAAGTACTTTGGTAGGTATTATTTAAAAGGATTCCTTTTCTTCTTTTAGTTCCTTAAGCTAAGTTGGAGTCTCAGTCTTTTTCATCTATTCATCTAGGGCTGTGTTGGCTTCCTTCTGAATGTCTTCTACCTCAGAGACCTCCTTGTCAACCTGTCCTCAAAGTATAGAAAAACTTGTAATTTATTTGTTGAAAATGGTTATTAATGGAATATTCCATCATTTTCACATATTTGAATGATTTTACGTGCTTAGAGTGATCTTTTATTAGAAGGACAACATCATTTGCTTACTACCTCAGGACCTCCTCATCATAGATCTAGGCCTCTAATATTTTATTTGGGCATGCTAGGCATGAAAAAATGCCATTCAAAATTAGGATAACCTCCTTGACTTTATCTAAAGTAGTCTTGAAAATATCTACCACTATGGTGAATTGTTCAAGTATTTCCTTGGACTCGTGATTAAGTGTGGGGTGATTCTTGTTTTTCTTGAGCAAGAGTTAATGTCTCCAATTTTTTCATGGCATCCCCATCTAGTGGTACACCATCCACAAGTATCAGTTCCTCTTTAAAAATTATTTAACAAAGGTTTAAAACACTTACCTTAACCTCAATGGCCTCTTGTATTTGTTATTTCAAAGTGACCACTTCATTGATGAGTACTTGCTTTTATGAAACCACTTTATTTTATATCTCTATAAATTGACCTTGTTTCCTTTCCACCATGTGCACATATGAGTTTGACAAAATGTTTTGACATGTCATTTCCATGGCAAGTTTCAAAAATGTATCACTTTTCATTATTGGAGAAAGCCACTATGGATCAATCTTCATAAGGTCTGGTAGACCTAGAGTATCTAGGCCAAAAAAATTGTAATCTAATGGAATATCAAATTGTGGCTCTTCATTGTACATTTCCAAAAAAGAAGGATAACTGCTTCCTTATTTTTGGAGTTGAATCCTTAGGGTGGAATTAATTATAAAAATAGAGGTTCTTATCCTCTACACCAAACTAATAATGTTCATGCATAGTGGAAATCCCTCTTTGTTCCTATTCCCCTTCAACTGGCCCCTTTCCCTTTTTTGGGTCTCATACAAGCTCATCTTATTGATGGATTTTTGATGCCATCTCACTTACTCCCACTCTATCAGTATCAAGTTGATCTCTAGATGGGGCCTCTTGTTCTAGGGATGGAGTCTTTTTTGAGTTTGATCATGAACTATGAATCTACACCTAAGAAAGGTCCCATTGAAGCATTCATCTTGGAGACTGGTGTGGGGTTGGCCCTATGTCAATCCTTGTAGAATGTGGAGGTGAAGGTGGTCATGAAGGTGGATAAGGTGGGGGATTTGGATGAGGATATGAAGCATTCATGGTAGGTGAGTGGGAAGGAGTAGAATAATTAGGTCAAGGTGAAGCAGGAGGATATGAAGTGTGAGGAAGGGAAGGAGAAAGATGAGGTGGTGAAGGTGAACGGTGAGGTGAAGGTGAATGGTGACATGGATATGGATGTGGAATGCAAGGGAAAGAAGTAATGGGTCTAAAGGGTTTTTCCTATACTATTTTTTTTCCATTTTTCATGGGCATGTTTCCCACTAGAGCTGGAACTTGGCTTTAGATGCTTTCTTCTTATTTATGGTGCCTGGCAGATCCTCTCCTTAGGGTCTCCATCTTGAGGGTACTGGTGGGCGTGTAACATATATAATAGTTTGTATACCTACTCCATGACCAATATATCCTTAACCTTGATATCAATTAAGTCCATTTCTCTCATCTCCATAAAGGCCTTTTTGCCTAGATATACAAAAAAAATCCAAAGGGTGTGGTATTCCATGTTGATCCATTTAACCTAAAAATTGATTGGTTGTGCATCATAAATATGATTAATGAAATCAATGAAGTAGTGCATAGATAAGGCATATGGTAATTTAATCCATGATAAAAGCACTCTTGAAGGGTTCATATGAATATGCACCAGGGAGTAATGCTAATTTATAGTGAATTTTTCTTGGTCTATAGTTAGGGGAAAATCCTTTGGAATGCACCATTCATCCCTAAAATACACCTTCATCCCATCGAGGTAGTACCTCATCTTCGTATTTTAAGATGGGGTAATGTGTTGGAGGTAATTGAAGGCCTTGAAGTACTTGGTGAGGGACCTCTGAGTTTGGGGTACACCCACTTCAATGAACCTAAGCTATAGTCAAACACCTTGATCTCATAAAAAACTAGCAATAACAAGATTGCTTCCCAAAGAAACCTATGCATAGACATTTTGTGTGCCTTATCCACATCCTTCATTATATTTTGGGAAAATTATAGTGTCCAGTTGTATTGTGTACCCTGAGTGACTTAGTGAGCAACGTGTAGGTGGGTCATGTCCACCTCCTTCTATCAGTTGGTTCCTCTGACCTTGATATAAATGATCCATGTCATGACTCTGAGGTTGGGATCCTATAGATTCTTTATATGCATTGCATTACCATATTTTTGGTACATGATCATGGTGGTGATCATTTGAATCTCCTCTGTGTCCACTAAGTCATCTAACACATTCACCCTTGATCACTAAAGTCCCATGACTTTGCTTATCATTTTTGTATTGATATTCATGTTGTACCATGAAAAGTGGATGTAGTCCTCATAAACATATGAGAAGAGGAACTAAACCACCTTCGAAGGCTTGCCAAAGTATGGCAGCTCAAAAAGTTGGAAGAGGTCAGCCTTGTCCAACTAGTTCGTGATGGACAAGTCATAGACCACTTGGTTTCATGTGTTGGTGGTTTGGACTTGATAGTAATTATATATTTTTACTTCATTCCCTAGCTACAAATGGTTGTAATAAAATAGTATTATATTTGACACCTTGGAGACCCAATTCTCCCTGCACAAGACTGACTTCAAGTATTGCATCTCCTCTATTAGTAAACATGGAGGGGGAGATGTTGGGGAATTTTGTAATGAAGAGGCATGTGCCTGGTTTCCTTTACTCACCATATTTGTTTCTTCCACTCTATCTCCCACTTTTCCTACCATGATTTCTCAAAACTCCTATGTGTTGTACTTGTTCCGGTCCCTCTTATTATTTATTCAAAGCCTCTTCTCTTATAGGGAACCAAGCTCCTCTGCTTACCTCCTCCTCCTCTGGTATGGTTGGAAGCTTTTTGAATCTTTTGTCCTTTTTCTTTGGTTGAATTACCCTTCATGGTGATATAATGTTAACTTATAGCCATCCAACATTTCCAAATTAATACATGGTGGTGGTCTAACATGCTTTGGCTCTCGAGCTTTATGTTTCAATAATGGTGGACCTATAACCTTCAACCTCAAAAATATCCACTCTTATTTACCAATCTTAACTAGAAAACTCTCTTCTTGACTTGGAAATAACCATCATGATTTTTACAACTTTACAATCACTCTACTCTGTTTAAATTTGAAGGAATTATGTGATATCATGGTCATTGGTTCATCATTTGCACTTAGCGCTTGGAGATTATAGCATGGTAAAGTGTAAAATGACTTTAGAAAGACTATTTATAGGCCATTCAAGGGGGTTTACCTCCATTAATTGCATCCCTCCCCTTGTAACATCTATCCATAAATGCATATATTTTAATGGCCTTTGTACTTTAGATCTTGTATTGAGCATTTAGTGACTTAACCAAATTGTCCCATCATTTCATTCACATGCTTCTTGTCATAACTAACCTTGTCAAATTAATGGTCCAACCCTTCCCACACTTTTCTTGGTAGTGGATGATAACTGTGTCTCACCTTTCCTGTGTAGTCTAAGACAACTATCACCCAAATGGTGGGAAGCTTTATAAATGTTTTCAAAGTGTATTGAATGACTCACACACCCTTAATCACTTATGTGCCATAGATGAATTTGGCTCTTTATTGTCCTTGTGTGCCCACATGTCTTATGTTTTGTATTCATATTTATGATGCCTTACCCCACACTAAAAGGGTTCGTGGTCCTCCATGAAAACAATCTAAGAATAAGAACCCACAATTACATTAAAAAGTTACACGCCTCAAGGGTAAATTTTTTTATTTAAAGCAATAAATCCTAATATAATAACCTTAAGATTTATTAATAAAAAAATTTAAACTAAATAGAATCATAATACAACTAAAGCCAACTACCATTATAGTGCCTTGGGAGAAACTGACCATCTATTCATTTTAATCGATAAGCTCTAGTAGGTTGAATGTTATGTATAATGAATGAGCTATCCCAATGAATCCAAAGCTTCCCATGGTGGCATATGAACTTAAAATCATATAACAAAAATTTCATTCCTGTAGTAAGGAATTTTTTCTTTAGATGGTGATCATGCCATGCTTTTTGTTTGTGTTCCTCAACATCTCGACTCTAGTGTGCAAAGAACCAAGCCTCATCTAGCTTCATCAAATCATCGACTCAGGTTGTCAAGGAGGATTCATCATCCAAGATTCCCACACATGCTAAATAAAGAGATGGAACTAGGAACTCTACTAGTATGACCGCTTCCATTTCATACACTAAGTTAAATGGTGTACTTTTGTTGAGGTGTTTGTATGTAGTTTGATACACCTAAAGTACTCTAGATACTCTATCATCTGAATCAATGTAGCCAACATTAATTTTTTTTTTCAAATTAGTATTGAGGATCTTATTAAATGATTCAACTATTCCATTTACTTATGGGTGGTATGGTGTTATATTTTGGTACATGATCATGAACTTGGCCAACAAGATGTGAATCATCTCATTCAAAAAGTGGGTTCCATGATCACTAGTGAAGCTTAAAGGACATCCAAACTGTGTGATAATGTTCACCCAAATGAATCACATGGTAGTTTTTATAGTATAGTCTCTTTTTGTTGCTTCTTTAGCCCAATGAATGAGGTATTCAATTGGTACAATGATATATTGGGAGCTCGTTTGTTGCCTCATCAGAGTGATGGGTCCCATAAAATCAATGGCCCATTTTTTGAATGGTTATTGAGAAGGTATAGGGCACAATGGCATATAATCTCTTATGTTAGGTTTTGTGATGTGTTATTAGACATCACATTGCCTTACATAAGCTTTTGCATTTTTGAATAAAGTTAGTCACCAAAGTCTAGCAAATAACACCTTGCACATAGTAGCCTCTCCAGTATAATGTCCTCCAGTAATACCTTCATGGACTTCTCGCAATACCTCAAGCCACTCATGTTACATCACATAGTAGTGAATAACTTCATCATGGTCCATTTTGTATATATTTCATATTATCAATTGATAAGGTACAACACAGACCACAAGTTACTTTTTCTCTTGTGAAGTAAGGGAGTTAGGCACGTAATCAGTGTTGATGAATGCCACAATATCCTCTAACTGTTCAAGTACCTGAGTAACTAAAAATAGTTTTATGTTAAGAAGATCATCTTCTATTGCATGTGGGGGTTATTCATTTTCAATTTAGGATAAATAATTAGGTCCATAGTTGGTCTTCTTGGGCTTTACTACTAAAAAAAACTAGAATTCTTGGAAGAGAACAATCTAGCAGAAAATCCTACCATGCAGTATTGACTTGTTAATGAGATACTTCAAGGCCTCATGGTCTATATAGAATGTGAATGGAGTGGCCAGAAGGTACTACTTGAACTTTTAAAGAGCATAAAACATAAACAAAACATTGCACTCAATGGTGGTATAGTTATTTTCAGTTGATGTCAGCTTCCTAATAGCAAAGTAAATCAGGTGGTCTAAGTGTCCTTCACTTAGCTGTGTAAGTATAGTACCAACTATAATTCTAGATGCATCAACATGGACATGAAAATGCTTTTCCAAATCATGGAATTATATGATATGAGTGGTATCAAGCCTTTATTTGAGTGTTTCAAAGCTTGTTATTCAAGAATTGGTCTATAAATTATTCATTGTGCTTTAATAGATCTTATAGGGGTGATGCAATCTTGGCATAACCTTGAATGAAATTCATCCAATAGCCCATGTATCTTAAGAAGGCACACACTTTTCATTGAGTCATGGGCACTATCATATAGATAATAATAGAGACATTGGTTGGGTCCACCAAGAGTCCTTCCTTACAAATAATATACCTAAGAAGTACGCCAAAAGGTGTCATGAATAGGCACTTATTCAAATTTAGATAGTAATTTTAATATGGACCACTATTGTAAGAGCCACTATTGTGCCCAACACATTACCCCATCTTACAAGATAAAGATGAGGTACTAGTTCAATAGGATGAAGGTAGATTTTTTGAATGAATGGCATATTCCAAAGGATTTTCCCCCTTGACTACAGCCCAAGCATAATTCACTATAAAGCATCATTACTACCTAGCACACATTCATATGAACTCTTTAGGAGAGATTTTAGCATGTCTTAAATTGCCATATGCCTTCTCTGAGTGCTACTTCATTGATTCTTTTAAATAGATTTATGATATACAACCAATCAATTTATAGGCCAAATAGATTGATGTGAAGTGACACACCCTCCAAAAATGTGTATATATTTGGGGGAAAAGGCCTTTACAGAGATGGGAAAAATAGACTTAGCTAATATCAAAGTTAAGTATATCTTGGTCAAGGATCAATTCCATAAATGATTCTACATGTTACACCCCCACCAGTACCCTCAAGATGGAGACCCCTAGGAGAGGCTCCCCCAGGCACTACAAATAAGAAGAAAGTGTTTGGAGCTAAGTGCAAGCTCTAGTGGGTAGCAAGGCCACTAAAAATGGAAAATAATAGTGGATCCACAGTCCTCTAGACCCATTACTTCTCACCCTTCTACTCTACATCTATCTTCACCTCATCATTCACCTTTAACCCACCCTTCACCTTCACCACCTCATCTTTCCCCTTACCCTCCTCATACTTCAACTCCTCTTGCCTCACCTTCCCCTACTCATTCTAATCCTTCCCACTCACCTACATTGAACCCTTCATCCCCTCATTCAAATCCCCCACCTTCTCTACCTCCATAACCACCTTCTCTAAGTTATGACATAGGGTTAGCCCCACACCATCCTCCAAGATATTAATCTTAATAAGACCCTTCTCAAGTCAAGATTCATAGTTCAGGATCAGAATATAAAAACACTCCATCCCTGGAATAGGAGGCACCATTCAGAGATCAACTTGATACTGATAGAGTGGGAGAAAGTGAGATGACATCAGGTAGCCATCAAAAGGATGAGCTTGAATGAGACCCAAAAAAGGGAAAGGAGCCAGCTGAAGGGGAATAGTAATAGAGAGGTATTTATACTATGTATAAACATTACCAATTTGGCATAGAGGATAATAAACTCAATCTTTGGATGTAATTCCACCATAAGGATGTAACCCTAGAAATAAGGAAGTGTTTGTCCTTCCTTTTGGAAATGTACAATGAAGAGCTATAATTTGATATTCTATTAGACTGCATTTTTTTGGCCCAAATGCTCTAGGTCTACCAGACCTTATGAAGATTGATCCATAATGGCTTTCTCCAATAATTAAAAGTGCCACATTTTTAAAACTATCCATGTAAATGATGTGCCAAAATGTTTTTTCAGATTTAGACTCGTGCATGGTAGAAAGGAAACATGGAAAAGTCATAGAGATGTACAATAAAGTAGTTCTAAAAAAACAAGCACTCACCAAGGAAATGGCCACTTTGAAATAAAAAATCCAAGAGGCCACTGAGGTAAAGGTTAGGGTTATAATCCTCTTAAAAATGATTTCAAAAGAGGAACTGGTACTTGTATATGTCATACCACTACACGGTGTTGCCATCAGAAAATGGAAACATTAGTTGAGCTCTTGCTCAAGAAAAATAAGGAACACTCTATGCCTAGAGATGAGTCCAAGGAAATACTTGAATAGTTCACCATGATAGCAAATATTTGAAAGAGTAATTTGGAGAGAGAGTCAAGGAAGTTATCCTAATTTTGGATGGCATTTTTGCATGCCTAGTGAACTTGAATAAAATAGTAGAGGCCCTGATCCATGATGAGGTCCTGAGGCAATAAGAAGTTGATGATACCCTTCTAATAAAAGATTATGTTGAGTACACAAAAGAATTCAAAGATGTGTAAATGATGGAAGACATCATTCATAACCATCATCCACAAATAAATTCAAGTTTTTTTATACTTTGAGAATAGGTTGACAAGGAGGTCTTTGAATTAGAAGACATCTAGAAGGAAGCCAATGCAACCCTAGATGAATAGATGAAAAATACCATGACTCTAACTTAACCCAAGGAGATAAAAGAATCAAAACAAGCCATTGAAATAATAACTACCAAAGTATTTGATGCATTGTCCCATTGGGATGGGCTAAAGAAGGAATTGAGTATAAGGGGCCAAAAATTTTGGAACATGCAAGTGCGGCTTAGTCTGGGATAGAATAAGGGCTTAGTTTGTGGTGATGTTGACCCCTATATTTTTCATAGGTATTGTACCATTTTTGGTGCATGGTGTAGAGGGACCATTTTCTATTTTTGATGAAAGTACTAACATGACACAAAAAGAACATGACATGAGAGAACCATGGTGTGTAGCTAATAGGTATAAAATTATTATGGTGTAAAAGTTGATGGGCATAGAAGGATAATATCACAAGAGACCTAGTATGATAGGACCCAGTCAAGAGAGAATTTTCCATGAAGGACCTGAGGATAGAGGACTCAGAACTAAATTAGAAGACTAGGGGAGCATGTGGGAAGTAGAGTGCAAGGAATGCTTGAGTAGTTAGAAGAGAAACTTAAGTAAGACACTTTGACCCCACTGATCAAAATGGAACACTTGATTGTACTAGCCTATGAGGAATGAAACACTTTACCACCAAAATATATCATAGAATAAGGATTTAGGCACATAGAGACCTGAGTCTATAGGAACAATTAATTGTAGTAGCCATGACTCTTAGTTTGTTGAGAGCCTTTGTGCCATATATTTATGATGGTTATAATTATGACATTTGATCAAGGCAAAACAAGTATAAAAATCCCTATTGTAATCATTTACATGGATGGTCCTTGGGGAAATAAATATATAAACTTTGTCTTGTAATTTAGTAAGTGAATAACGAGATTTTAGTGTTTGTTATATTGTGTTATAGAAGATGAAATATTCTAAGTGTTGAATGATGAATTTGATTTACTTCCAAGTCATGGGTATCTTTCTCTTTTATCACTAGTCAGTAATGGTAATATTAGTTGTTTTAGTAGTTATATCAAGGACAATAAGGATAATAGTAGTATATCTATGGTGTTTAAAAAAAATTTAAGACTTGTGTTAAGAAAGATGAACAAACATCTAACATTATGTTTCAAATCCTTTGGGAACCGGTCTTTTGCTACGTGCTTCAGGTGAACACACAAGACTCATCTCTCACATGATAGGGCTAGCATGCTAGCTTATTAGGAAAAAGATTTAGCATTGACATAGAACTAACTAAAATAACCCAACATGTGGAAAGACCTTGGTGCTAAGAGAACCATACAGATTTGAGCTTTAAAAACCAATACATTAGCTTTGAGAATACCCATCAGTGAATAATAATACCTTTAGACCAAGCACAAAGACCTCCCTATATCGAGCTCATAAATATTGATGAACACATCAAGCACTTGTATAATTTGACTTCTCAAAATGATGAATAGCACGACCCAACACTAGATGTTATTTTGTGGGGGACAAATAACCAATTTATCATGAATACTATAAGTAATGCTTGCAACTGTTGGGCCCATGTTTACTATGATCTCACTGAAAGGTTGTGTAGCATCATAAATAGAGGAGAAAGCATCCCATGCTAGCTTCCTAAATGTCACAAGTTTGTGTACCTCATGGTTTTATCAATGAGAGGACCACTGGTGGGACCACCGCTTGAAAGACTTGATGCAGCCCCATGGTCCTAAGGATATATGGAGGTTCGTGACTTTGTCTAGTGCCTCAAAGAGTTATATGATACTGTGAGTGATTGATTGAGGTCATTATATCATATTTTTTATGGTGGCACTACTATATGGTGGCATACTCATAAAGAGTGCCTTACATACTAGGATCAAGTTCGAGCTGATCTCCACCATAGGTTTCATCATGACAATAAAATCAAAGGAATACTTAGTTACAATGGCATTCAAGAAATCAAACCTCACATTGATGACTATTTATCCCCAAGTACCATCCATGCAAATGGTTACAATAGGATTTTATATACTTGTTTTGCCATGACCAAGTGTCATAATTCTAACCATCATGAATAGATGGCACATGGACTCTCAACAAACTAAGAATCCTGGCTTTTACAATTATTTTTTCCTATAAACTTGGGTCTCTACACCCCTAAATCCTCATTTTATGCTATATTCTAGTGGCCAAGTGTTCTTTGTAGGGGGTATAATTGTTATTAAGGTGTCATAAATAAGCCACTTCTTCTAGAGGTATGAAGGTGGATTTTGGGAATGAATGGTGCATTCTAAAGGATTTACCCCCTGATTGTGGACTAAGCATAATTTTATATAAAGAAACATTACTCCCTCACATGTATTTGCATGAACCCTTCAAGAGAGATTTCACCATGGCTTATGTTGTTATATGCCTTCTCTACATGATACTTCATTGATTCCATTAATCATATTTATGATGCATATACAATCAATTTGTAGGTTGAATGGATCAATGTAGAATGCCATACCCTCTAAAAAAAGTTTGTATATCTACACAAAAAGGCCTTTATAGAGAGGGGATAAATGCACTTAACCGATATCAAGGTTAAGGATATCTTGGTTGGAGAGTAGGTCCTTAAACTATTCTACATGTTATTTCCCCACCAGTACCCTCAAGATGGAGACCCCAAAGAGAGACTCCCATAGGCACCATAAATAAGAATAAAGCATCTAAATCCAAGTGCTAGATCTAGTAGGTAATAGGCCCACCAAAAATGGTAAAGAATAGTAGAGGCACAACCCTCAATACCCACTGCTTATTTCCCTTTTGCTCCATGTCCATCTCCACCTCACCGTTCACCAAAATGGGTCAATTTCAAGTCCCAACAATGAAACCAAAATGTTAGGTTCTTTTAGTTAGTTTTACATCAGTGTTGAAGCTTCTTCCCAAGAGGATAGTGTGATGGCCTTATCATGTGAGATATGAGTCTTGTGTGCTCACTTGAAGCATGTAGCAAAAGATCAGTTTTTGAAGGCTTTAAAACATAATGTTGGATGTTTGTTCATATTTCTTAACACAAGTCTTAAAATCTTATTCAACACCATATAAATACTATTATTATCCTTATTATCCCTAATATAACTACCAAAATAACTAAGATTACCATTATTGACTAGTGATAAAAGAGAAAGATACCATGACTTAGAAGTAAATCACAATCATCATTCAACACTTATAATATTTCATCCTCCTTAACACAATATGGAAAACACTAAATTCTCATTAATCACTTACTAAATTACAAGACAAAGTTTCTATATCTATTTCTACAAGGATCATCCATGCAAATGATTACAATAGGGGTTTTTATACTAGTTTTGCCCTGACCAAGTGTCATAATTCTAACCATCATGAATAGATGAGACACAGACTCTCAAAAAACTAAGAGCCATGGATATTACAATTAATTATTCTTATAGACTCAGGTCTCTACACACCTAAATCCTCATTTTATGCTATATTCTAATGGCCCAGTGTTCCATTCCTCACAAGCTAGTACAAGCAAGTGTTTCATTCTAATCGATGGGGTCGAAGTTTCCTACTTGAGTTGCTCTTCTAAATTCTTCCATATTTTTTGAACTCCACTTCCCATGCACTCCCATAGTATTTTGGTTTAACTCTGAGTCCTCTATTTTTAGGCCCCACATGATAGGTTCTCTTTTGACTAGGTCCTCTTGCACTGGGTCTCTTGTACCATTGTCCTTTCATACCCATCAACTTCTACACAATGCCTTTGCACTTATCAACTATGCACCATGGTCCTCTCATGCCATGGTCCTTCTGTGCTATGCTAGTACTTTCAAAAAAAATGGGCAATGGTCCCTCCACACCATACACCAAAAATGGAACAATACTTATGAAAAATTTATGGGTTAATAGAATGTCTAACACTCATGATTGGGTTAACATTCATCAATAACACATTAAGGTAAAATACAATGGTTAAGGAAAATGCTAGTTGAAAAATAAATTTTAATATCCATCAAATGATGAATTTTTACTCATATGCCTTTCCCCTATTCAAATACTATACCAATTCTCCCTTTCCATTACATTATTCCTTTTCTACCTATGTATGATCTCATTAGCCAATAATGCAAATGATAATGGTTAAGGAAAATGAAATTAGTTACTCTAAATGCTAGGGATGAAATAAAATGAAATGGTAACCTTGAATTTATCATTATTCATTCATTCAGTCAGTCATTTTAATCCCTTTGTCGATGTGTTTAATTTATTACATCCTTGATTATGTGCAAATACTAAATGTAAAAGTTGGTTATACATTAAATTAAGGATTTAAAAAGTCTAGCTCATCATCAAAGGACATACAGGCCAATAGAATGGATGGAAGGGGAAAGTTATACTATCATCATGACCTCCCCATGCATGTTGGATACTCTAAGGGAAGATGGAGTATCAAGTAGGCACATGGAGGTCAACTACCAGTTGACATCCACATGCTTGTTGGATATTTTAAGGATAGATGAAGTATCTAGTAGGCACGTGGAGGTCAAATATTAGTAGTGCCTACTAGATACTCTAAGGGAATATCCCCTCCATCTATTCCACTATCATGTTATCACTCTGATGATAAGACCTAATTATTACATCATCAAGCATATGCACACATTTCCCCTATTCTATTTCTCATTTTCCATGACCCTATTATTTTTCAACCTCTGCATGATCACATGTGCCAACTACCTAGTTCCATAAGAACACATTGCATTTGTAGGAATATCCTAGAGGAGGCATTTACTATACTAGTTGGTTATCTATAATGGATTGTATTGTTCACATTGTTGAATCTAAAACCCTATTTAAACTAGGTTACTATGGACAATAATGTATTTTCTAAACTTATATTGTTTTGTATTTAAACTTATATTTTATTATATTTAAAATTTTATATTTTAAGGTGTGCAACATTATATTGTTTTCACTAAAAATTTTAGACAATATTAATTTAAATATTATTGTTTTTCTTTTGATAATGGAGTACATTATGGCATGTACTAATGTCATGTTTTGGGACCATTCGACATAACCTATAATGACATCTATGGTGGTGGTGTAGTAATAGTGTGAGATTTGTTTTTTTTCCATTTTACCATCATAATGTAGATTTAACCCTTTTTGACATCCATTTGACTATCATATAGGATATTTTCTTCTTGTTTGGATACAATGATTGAAAAAGTTTGATTATTTAACCCATAATTATCTAGGTTATGCGAGCAAGATTATATAACATTGTAAATTAGTAGATATGAAAGTCCTCACACTACATATGCTCCCTCTCGACTAGATTTTCATGCCATTCTTATTTGAACACAATAGAAGAAAGGAAGAAGAATACTCAATCTCTAAGTAAGTATGTTTTATTTTACCAGATATTTTAATTGATCAATCATGATATAATATGTTAACATAATGGGGTTATAAATACTTAAATATATAAATTAAACATAGTATGCACTACACTTTTATCATACATAAATTGAACATATAAATTGTTCACATAATATGAACAATACATTGCGCTTATATCCTTTCCATAAATAGGAAATGCATATAAATAATTGTTGTTTTGTTTCATTCTCTCTACATGAGCATATGCCTTTTTAATTCTTAATTTTACTGTCACTAGTAAATAGTGCTCTAACAAAATTTATATGAAATGGTGTATATGTAATATTTTCATTCGATTCCACGATTGTTCCTAACCCAAAACATGGTTGTGATCCTTTTGAGAGCCTTCACTCATTGGTAGTTGAATTGTTTCCAATAAAGTTACATGGCATAACTGAACAGGGAATAAATAAGTTGTATATCTTTTCACAATCATCTAATGGAGTAGAAGAGACATTAACACAAATAATTAAAGACACATTGGCTAAACCAAATGACATTGATTTGGTAATATGAAAAGATGATTTGGTTTTATGTTGCTTTATTTAATTATTTAAGTGATTATAAATTCTACACAATACTACCAATTATCAATTTTGATTTGACATTAGACAGAAATAACCCTTGGTGGTTCATAGCCAACACAAGATGTTAATGTTGCCAAACCTGGACCTCACTCTCCCATAGTTAAAAATGTTAGTATTATGAATTTATGGTATTTAAAATTTATCCATTATATTTTTGTGATCAATCATGATTTTAAATATTAACTAGTTCATTTGTTGTTCAAAATTTTAATAGGAATGTAGATCATGATCAACATGACAAACCTAGGAGAAGCTTCCCTAAGTTCCTTAGAGTATGTAGCAAGCATGTGGAGATCATGTTGATGGATGAGTTCTGCATGTATTTTATATACTCCATATACCCTTCCCTCTACATCCATTTTTTTGGCCCATTAACCCTCTAATTATGGACCCTACTTCTTATATCCTCAATTTTGAGAGTTACCAGTTGGTGTGTTTGTCATCAGTTCACCACTTACATTACCCCACTAGTTATTCATGGATGGATCCAACTTATTACATCCTCAATTATGAGCTCTTTATAAATGTTTACCCCCAACTGGTCACATCCAATTATCTATTACATTTCCACCAGTGAGTTTGGCTTAACTAGTTTCATTTTCGTTAGTCATTATTATTTTCATTAAAAATAGGTGTTTTCCTTAACCATGATTGACATAATAAGCATACTTTATAGTTACACTAATAATTAAAGGATGTAATGTGTGGTGCCCATCATCAAAGGGCTAATAGGCCAATAGAATGTATAGAGGGAAAGGACCCTCAGAGTATATAGTAAGCACATAGAAGTCACATTGATAGTTGACCTCTATGTGCCTATTGTTACTCTATTTTCCCTTGGATTCTCCATTAGGCATGTGGAGATCACATTGACCATTGACCTCCATGTGCCTATTGGATAATCTATCTACCCTCAAAATATCTAATAGGCATGTGGAAGTCACATCAAAAAAAGACCTCTATGCTCATGTTGGATATTCTATTTACCATTAGTGTATGTAGTAGGCATGTGTAGGTAACACTAAAATTTAACCTAAATTTGCCTATTGGATACTTTATCTATCCTTCCCTCTATCCATTTCATATATCCATTATCCCTCTAATGATAGGTACCATATATTACATCCTTTATTCTCAATGTAACTAGTTGGTACATTTAGTGTGAGTTGATAATCAAGTATGTAAAAAGAGGGGCCCATTGAGAGAGGGATAATAGGCTAATGCAAGAGATGAACTAAAAATTTAAAAACAAATCATCATTTTCAAATCTCTCATGCACTCATGAAAGTTAATTTTTTAATCTGGCTAAGGGGATAATGAAATGGACAAAGTCTTGGTAGATAAAATGACCAGAGGTAACTTGGAGGTCAATTACCTGTGTGATAGCCCATTCTAAATGCACCATCTAGTTTATCTTACAATGGATGATATAATAATTTATCCAACCCAAATAATTTATGAGAATTAAAATTAATTATCTAAAAAATTTAGCTTGGACAACCATGTTTATAATTGACCTCCATAGCCCCATTAGTTACTTCATCTATCAACACTTTGTCTACCTAATTTATTTAAAATATAAAAAATAAAAAATAAAGCATTATATGAAATAATTTATATAGAACATAAGGTTATACTTTATTTACAAGATAAAGCTTTCTTGCTAAGCATAACTAGACAACATGTTTTGCATGGACCACCACACTAGAGAATGACCCCTAGTTAGTTGAGACAACTAAAATTTAAAATTTAGATAAGTTACACATTTGATATGTTCCATTTCAATTTCTACAAGAGCTTATGCCCCATTACCCTATCATAGTTAAAAATAGGGAACATGTCATTAAACTAATTGTATCTTATCCTAGTTGTGGTCAATTCAGATTCCATTGCATTAGTTCAATGCCCCATTTTCTAAAAAATTAGTCGAAGTCTAGTGCTCACATTAGGGCTAATGTTCATTAACAACATGTCAAGGGAAACAACAATAGTTAAGGCAAACCATGGGCATGTGCTTGTAAAACATTATTTTGTTCAATTTGGTTGATAACTCTACCAAGTTAATAATATAAGGATCAAGGAAACCTATAGATTATATTGTTTATTACTTGAACATAATGGTATGCTTATTTGGGAATGATGTTAGGATCTTACCCTATAATATCTTTAAACATGAATCTATATTTTATGAATAGGCTCATGTTGAGAGTTGATATAAGTATTCCCTTAAATGGTGAAATGAGTGGATGTTTCTAATGTTTAATTTCTTCTTGCTATGGCAATATTAACATAGTTGGTGGATAACTTAACTTAATATGTTTCTCTCAAATTTATGTTTCTCTTAACTTAATACTTAGTATAATTATTTCTTGTGGTCTTGTTAAACACATATTATGTTTATTTTTATTAATAACTCAATCAAGCTAATAATACAAGGATCATGGAAACCCATTTACTATATTATTGACTTCTTGAAGCAAGTAATAATATGTAGGATAGAGTTGGAGTTTTGTGAATAGTGTTTAGCTAAATGTTTTCCTTTTTTACATAGGCTTATGGACAACATATATGTCTAGTGTATAGTTGTTTGATATGAACCATTGGTCATTATAATGGTTTATTTTTATCCATCTTATTACATCCTTTATAATGCCCCACATGTTTCTTATATTACAATACCCTTTACATTCTATATAATGGTCTACTATTATCCATATTATTGTAGTTTGTATAATTCCCTACATCTTGCTTGTATGTATAACACCCTTTAAATTATGTAAAATGGTCTATTGTTGTCCATGTTTATGCATAAAGGAAAGGAACTAATAAACCAATCATTGTTTACCTTAATGTGTTTTTAACGGATGTTAGACCAGCCATGAAATGTGAACATACCAGCTACTTAAGGGCCTTTCATAATATTTAATATTGTTAATGAATAATAGTAGACCATTATACAGATCGATGGTTTATTGGTTCCTTTCTTTTATGTATTAGAAATGATTGTTTTAGTCTTTATGTGAAGGGTATAGACAATGCCCTATTCTTTCTAATTTAATAGAAGCATATATTTTACTCTGGATTTATTATAGATTTATTGTTATTAATTTTTCCATTGTATGTTTTAAATAGTATAATCTATGTAATAAGTAATTGGTTTGTCCTCCATGCCTCCATCATGTTCATTTGATCTATATAAACTTGAATTTCCACTTGAAGAGTTTCACATAAGTATAGTAATAGTTTGTCATAACTATAATAATATTCCATTCAAGGATAGATAGGTTACTTTTTCCACTTTTAAATGAAAGGGCATGTCCATATGTGTCACGTCTTTCTTGTAAACTATCCACACATTCATAGTATTTGGTACCATTACATGAAAGAGTATTGTAAGTGATGATAAGCTAAGTCACTTACTAAGGGCCATCACCAAATATCTTTTCCATAGTGGTTTGGTACTTAGCGATTTGCCATTGGATCCTTTCACTAATCTCCAATAATCTCTTTCCATGCCTTTGAGCTTTTGAACTCCAGAAATCTATTAAACAGTTCCAAAGATCCATCCATTCAACTTTTTGAAATATCTTTCCAAATTTACAACCCAATACTTCTGTTCAACTAAGTCATCTATGCGGTAATCAGTTTTGAAATAGAAGGGGACTCTCGGCATAAACCTTGCTTTGTATTGAAAGAGTCTGTGCATGTAATCTTTTATTTGCCACAATTGTTTCACAGGGGTAATCATAAACAATTTTAATTTTCTAAAAATTATTCGTCAATCATAGAAAGTAATAGTACCTTCAATTAATATTTGTTTAAAATCGTAACCCTCTGTTCTCTATGCTCCTGCATGGATGTGCATTTGCTTACTAGATAAAAATCTAATCTAAGGCAATGTTTTTTGTCTTAAGTAGACAGGGCAAAGCCCATAAAATGCACATCACTTGCATTTCGAATATCGCAGGAATCGCTGCAAACAAAAGAATCAGTACCAAATTTATAGATGTGCAAATTAAAATATTCCAAACAAGATCTTGCTGAAATAACTGTTACACCCTTTAAGAACCACTGTAGAATGTTTGTTATTAGATTGTTGGTAATTGCCAATTGAAATAGATTTGTGAAACGTTATTCTACAAACGAATGAATGCGCAGAAATAATTGCCAATTAGAAGAGAATTATGAAGTTTTGACCTGTTTGTAAAAGGCTTGAATCTATTTCCAATTCTATGAAGACTAATTATGATCTGCTTTTTTATCTGCAAGGACATTTTACAGAGCTGTTTTATATATATCGTAATATAGCTACATCATAAACAAAATGAATAATTACGATAAAAGAAATTACACCTTCCCTTCAAGAATAATTACGATAAAAGAAATTACACGTTTCCTTGAAGTAGCAGCAAGTAGGTCAACATAAATGGAGGAGGAGCTGCAATTAAGCGTAAACTGAAGAAAACACAATTTTCTGCCCTTATATGTATTTTAACCTCAAACACGATCTGAGACAACTGAAAAATATAGATAAACGATAAACCAGAGTGATGGCTGAAAGAGAGCAAAGGCTAAAACCATGAACAGTGAGTGGCCAATGTATAAAGCGGTTGACAAAGGTTCCAAGATCAAACACCAGATAATTTACTGACTACAGAATAAACTGAATGGACATAGAGTAAGCTCTATTCTTCAATTTCTTCCTTGGCCAATGGCCATGGGAGATACCCAGCTACACAGTAAAATCTGAACCTCTGAAAAGCTTGTATACTTTCCATGGAGACATCATATCTGTCCAATGCTAATTTCATTCTCTGCCAAATTTTTAGCTTATTTTTCTTTTCCTCACCACCCTTCTTTTTCTTTCCAGCCTGTTGTTTTGTTTCCTTTAATGCTTTTATGTCTTTCTTCAGCTCATCCATTTCCTTTCTTAATGTTTTCACAACTTCATCTAATTTCTCCATCATGATCCTGATGTTGCGTTCACAACAATCTCTTGATTTCACGACTATGGAAAAGATATTTGGTGATGGCCCTTAGTAAGTGACTTAGCTTATCATCACTTACAATACTCTTTCATGTAATGGTACCAAATACTATGAATGTGTGGATAGTTTACAAGAAAGATGTGACACATATGGACATGCCCTTTCATTTAAAAGTGGAAAAAGTAACCTATCTATCCTTGAATGGAATATTATTATAGTTATGACAAACTATTACTATACTTATGTGAAACTCTTCAAGTGGAAATTCAAGTTTATATAGATCAAATGAACATGATGGAGGCATGGAGGACAAACCAATTACTTGTTAAATAGATTATACTATTTAAAACATACAATGGAAAAATTAATAACAATAAATCTATAATAAATCCACAGTAAAATATATACTTCTATTAAATGAGAAAGAATAGGGTATTTTATATATATATATATATATATATATATATATATATATATATATATATATATATATATATATAATATGAAGATTCTCATAATAAAAAGGGTATAATGCTTCCTCGCTAATTTTTATAGACTAGAATATGACAAAAAATGATAATTCGAAAGTAGATGCTTATATTATGCATGCATGTTATCCCCTTGTGATTGAATGGGTTATAATTTTTATTATTACAAGAAATTAATTTTAAAAATAGAGTAAATTATGAAACAATTATAACTATATGCTAAGTAAAAATTTACATCCTTGTAAGTGCAACCTTTATGATATTACACATATGTACACATTCAATATCATGTTATACTACGTCAAGTGATATATATATATATATATATCACTTGACGTAGTATAACATGATATTGAATGTGTACATATGTGTAATATCATAAAGGTCTTACACAAAATCGCTATATTATGAAGTATACTCAATAGTATAGCACAAGTACACAAAGGTACTTAGGTTCTGTAGGATTGAAGGATTTAAACTAGAGCTACAGCACTGATACTACTATTCTTTGCTATAAAATAGAGGATTTATTTGTACAAACAAAATAGAGGACAGTAAAAAGATAACAATCCAGAAAAATACAAATCAATAGAAATAGAATAGCTACAATTGTTTATGAAATCAGGTCTACACTTAAAACTATATATATTCATCAACAATAATATAGCGATTTTGTGTAAGACCTTTATGATATTACACATATGTACACACACACATATATATATATATCACTTGACGTAGTATAACATGATATTGAATGTGTACATATGTGTAATATCATAAAGGTCTTACACAAAATCGCTATATTATGAAGTATACTCAATAGTGTGTATATATATATATATATATATATATATATATATATATATATGTTTATATATATATATATATATATATATATATATATATATATATATATATATATATATATATATATATATATATATATATGTTTATGAAATCAGGTCTACACTTAAAAGTATATATATTCATCAACAATAATATAGCGATTTTGTGTAAGACCTTTATGATATTACACATATGTACACATTCAATATCATGTTATACTACGTCAAGTGATATATATATATATATATATATATATATATATATATATATATATATATATATATATATATATATATATCTCACACATGATACAACTAACATCAATTAAAAATATAATTAATGCAAATGCTCTTGGGTTGTGATTCAAATCAAGAAAGCACAAGCAAAATATTTTGACATTAAATTCCTAGTTGTGAATATTTATTATTTTCCAATACTCCCCCTTAATTTGAATTGTTAGGTATCAATAAAGAATTGTATCAAACTACTCCAGAGTTGTTGCTACGTATCTTCGGAGCATCTTCGAAGCTTCTTGGAGCATCTCTTCAGAACATCATCTTCAAATCATATCTTTAGAGCATCATCTTTAGAGCATATCTTCAAAGCATTATCTTCATAACATCATCTTCAGAGTATCATCTTAGGAGCATATCTTTGGAGCATCATCTTCAGGACTGCCTTTTTGGAGCTCTCTTCAGAGCTATATACATTTGTATGATAAAAAACTCTTAAACAACTTCGTAAATAATGAAATGTCTCCTTTGCCAATGGTTTTTTAAAAATGTCAGCAAATTGATCTTAAGACCTGCAAAAATCTAAGCAAATTTATTTATTATTGACAAGCTCTCTAATAAAATGGTACCTAGTATCAATATGCTTAGTTCTCTTATGAAAAACATGATTTTTGGACAATGCAATGGCTGAACTATTGTCACAAATTATTGTAATGGTTTATTTTTTATCATGAATTAAGTATTTCAATATCCTTTTCATCCAAATAGCTTGACAAGCTACACTAGTGGCTTCCACATACTCAACTTTATCTAAAGAAAGAGTCACAATGGGTTGTTTCTTTGAAGTACATGACACAATACATGTACCAAAGTGAAAAGAAAACCCAAGAGTGATTTTATTATCATCTATGCAACCTCCAAAATTATTATCCATGTATCCAATAAGACTAAAATCAACTGAAGTGGAATAAAGTATGCCAAAGTCCTTTGTACTGCTCACATACCTAGTATTCTCTTATCAGCTTGCCAATGAGAGTCTTTTGGAGACTCCATAGATATTAAAATTAGGATTATACCATACATAATATCAAGCCTTGTGTCCATCAAATACATAAGGCTTCCAACCATCCTCTTCAACAATGTAGGATCCACACATGGTCCATCATTCTCCTTGCTTATCTTCAATCCCATCATGACCAGTGTTGTGGCTGCCTTGCACATTACCCTATTGAATCTCTTCAATATTTCATTTGCATATTTGGATTGAGAAATAAATATACCAACAATGGATTTATTGACTTCAATACCCAAAAAATATCTCATAATCCCCAACTCAATCATTTTAAATTCACTCTTCATTGTTGTTTTGAAAGTATCTATGTTAAGATCACTAGTAAAGATTAGATCATCTACACATAAAAAAAAAATTAGAATGTTACCTTTCTTGTTAACTTTGATGTACAAGGTTATCTCACAACCACTTCTTTGGAAACCATTTTGAATGAGATAGGAGTCAATGAAGATATACCAAGCTCTAGGAGCTTGTTTTAATCCATAAAGTGCCTTCAACAACCTATATACTTTATTTTCATGACCCAGTATCTCATAGCCTTATGGTTGTCTAACATACACATTCTCCTCTAGATAACCATTTAGAAATGTTGACTTCCTATCCATTTGGTACACAGGCCACTTGTTGGAAACAATGGCCAATACGATCCTAATTATGTCAAACTGTGCAACAAGAGATAATGTTTCATTAAAATCTACACTGGGCTGTTGTGTGAATCCCTTTAAATTGGCCTTGATTTATTCTTTTTTACCTTTCCATTATCATATTTTTTAGTCTTATAAATCCACTTTACATGTATTACATCCTTGCCTTCAAGCAACTCAACCAACTCTCATGTTTGGTTTTTCTCAATGGACTCAATTTCTTCATCCATGGCTTGTGCCAATGTATCATCACTTACATCCTCTTCAAATTTTAATGGATCATCTACATGATAAAATGAATTAAAGACTAAAAATGAATTTTTTATATCAACATTATATAACTAACTCAAACTCCTTATTTTTTGTGGTAGCATGCTTGCTAGAGTTGGATCCATAGATGTAGAACTACTTGGAGTGCTAGTTAGGGTTGCTCCAAGGATTTCAGATAATGTAGATGCTACTATGGTTATCTATGGATTCTTTTTTACTCTTGGTGTGCACAATAACCTTGGAAATCTCCTCGATGTGAATAGAGGTGTAGCTTGAGCTACAACTTATGGTGTTATCTTGGTAGTGAAAGGAACTATTGTTTGATTTTTACTTGATGATGGAAACACTTCATCCATTATATCATCATGAGGAACAAAAGGTACAATGTTTACAATCCTCTCTACACTTCCATCCCATTCTTCATTCTCATAAACTAAACATCGTGGTTGATCATAACCTTCCTAGTGATAGGATTATACAACTTATATGCCTTTGTATTCTCTAAATGGTCAACAAATATACATTTTTGTCATTTATTATCTAACTTCTTCTTCAACTCATCTAGAACATGTGCATATGCAACACATCCAAATACCTTAAAATGAGAAACATTATGTTTCTTACCTGTCTAAGCCTATTGAGGGACTTTATTCTCCAAGCCCTTTGTTGGGCACCTATTCATGATATAAATAGCAGTTTCCACTAGCTCAACCCAATATTCATTAGGTAAATGTTTGGTTACCAACATATTATGTGTCATCTCCATAATGGTTCAATTCTTCCTCTCTGCCACTCCATTTTATTGAGGTGTATAGCGAGATGTAAATTCCTTATGTATGCCATGTAATCTACAAAAATTTAGAAAATCATTAGAAATATATTCACCACCTCTATCCATCCTCAAAACCTTGATGCAGTATCCATTTTGATGCTTTACAAGTGCCTTGAACTACTAAAAATAAGTAAATGCATCAGATTTGTATTTTAAGAAGTAAACCCAAGTTTTCCTTGTAAAGTCATCAATAAAAGTAAGAAAATAAGTGTGGCCTCCTATAGATGGTGTTTGCATTTGTCCACAAATATCTGAATGAATAATCTTAAGTGGTGTTCTTACTCTTATTAATTTTCCAATTGGTAAAGACTCTCTATGTTGTTTTCCCAAGATAAAACCTTTAGGAACTCTTTCTGGTTTCTCAATTAATGGTAAATCTTTCACCATGTTCTTCATGTGTAGTATCTTCAGCCCTCCAAAGTTCAAATGCCAAAATATGGAATGCCACAACCAAGATTCATCCTTTACAACTGATTGAAATTTTAGTTGAATTTATCCACCATTAAATTTTGCTTCTTCAGAGTTGAATTGGCTTGCTCTAGAATTTATTAAATCTACATAATCCATTTCTACTCCTGATTTTGCATTTTATTTATTAAAGGTATCTCTAGAATGTAAAATATTTGTCTTATGAATAGCTTGTGATGTTTTCCCCTTCATATTTGTCCTTATCCTCAAGGAAAACATCTAGTTGCTAGTTATTTACACTTTGGAAATCAATTATTGACTTGAAAATCTATCCATATTCACACACTCATTGTTTTCCATGTGCACTCTATAGCCATTTTATACAAACTATAAATACTCAATAAGTTATGTTTTATACCTTTAACATAATACACATCAGGCATAACTTTCTAATCCCCCTTTTTGGTTAGAATATTAATTCTACCTTTACCCATAATAGTGACATTGTTGTTACCAAGTATAACATTAGTTTGAACTAATTCATCCAAACTAGAAAACAAATCTACATTACCTATCATGTGACTACTATAATTGAAATCCAAATACCATATGTTACATGGGCTTTCTTGGGAAATATTTCACTCAAATAGGGAGTTTGTAGGTATTGCTTCAGAAATACCAGTGCACACAATAAAGATAGTGCTTGTGGGAGTACTACTTGACTAATTTTGACCTTGTTTATGCTAGTCATACTATATTTTCTTGCATTTATGAGCATAATCCCCAAAATTATTAAAATAATAACATTGAATATGTTATTTGTCAAATCTTGGGCCACTTGGGTTACTAAAATGCTGATTTTGACCTCCACCACCAATAATTGTAGCACTATTACTGTGTCAACCTCTAGGGGAACTTCTCCCTCTACTTATAGGACTAAATTTTAACCATCCTCTTCCATGACTTATAGATGACTGAGATGAAAATGCAATTTACAATGATATGTTTAACCTATTCAATGTCTATTCATGATTGATGAGAAAGGCATGAAGCTCATCAATAATAAACTAACTCAAGTCTTTGGTTTCCTCCAAAGCCACAACTAGATGGTAAAATTTATAAGGAAGACTTTTAAGTACCTTCTCAACAATATTATTATCCTCTATGGCCTCTCCATGATATTTGATTTGATTAATCAGGCCAACAACATGTGTAAAGAAATATTCTACCAAATATAAGTCTCTCATTGATAAATTTTCAAAATATCTTCTAAGGAACTATAATTTAGCAATACTTACCTTATCCATACCTTGGTAAGCAATTTTTAGTGTATCCCATGTCTCCTTAGCTTGTTTTGATGTTGCTACTATTGGGAGTATGCTCTCATGCACTACTTGATGGATGTCAAATAAAGTTTTTCCATCCTTCTTCCTTTGTTCTTTCAAAGCATCTTTTTGAGCTTGTATAAGGGCATTATATGTTGCCTAGGTTCCACATAACCATTTTTAACTATATCCCATATGTCTGGAGACTAAAACAATGCATTCATAGTTAAAGACTAATACTCATAATTTTGTCTTGTGAAAATAGGCGTTTGTAAATTAGATAGGTGCATACTAGATGTGGAAGCCATTAACCTTGGCTCTAATACCAAAGGTAGGATCTAAACTAGAGCTATAGCTCTGATACTACTTCTACTCTTTGATATAAAACATAGGATTTAATTGTATAAACAAAACAAAGCACAATAGAAAGATAAAAACCCAAAAAAATACATAATAATAGAAATAGAACAACTACAATTGTTATGAAACAAGAACTAAACTTTAAAATATATATATATATATATATATATATATATATATCAACAATAAAACATAGTATCTATAGCTACACATAAAAACTAATATTAACAGTATATATTCTATTCTAGAATTTTTTTATCTTCTTAGCTTATGCTCTACCCCTTCCTACTATTATACACACACTAGAAAATGTCACCTATCTTCACTGAATTCTTGGTTGTAATAGGCTCAAGGTAAAAGATAATAAATAGCAATTAATGTGTAGTTATAGCTAACACATGATACAAGTAACATCAGTTAAAAATATAATTAATGTAAATACTCTTGGGCTATCGTTCAAATCAAAAAAGGACAAGCAAAATATTTTAGCATTAAATGCCCAGCTGTGAATAATTACTAGTTTCCAATAACGATGTGGTTGAGGTTTACAAGGTAAAATGGCTACCAATTTTCATTAATATAAGAGTGGTAAAAGAACTTGAGTGACTACGTTTGCTATAATATGTAGATAAGAGGAAAGGACCTCCAAGGAAAAAAATAAATATATTTTTTACATCATTGAGTGGCCCATCCAATCATTTTTCAATATTAAAAACTAAATAAACAAAGAAATGTGGCATTATTAACACTTACGTTTCCAAGCACTATGGGAATGGAGGGGAGTGACACCATTAATTTAAAATTTGTGCTATAATTTGCAATGTCTACTCTCATCCACGTTAATTAATTATGCCAAAGAAAGGGATAAAATTAACTAACATTTGAGACCATCAAAGCAAGTTTAGAAAAAGTGAAAGGTGACTTTGATTTTGATAGAAAGCCCACATTTGATTCAATATGTATATATTACCACTAATTTCAAATGTACAAATTATATTTTAAGTAATGTAATTTTATGTTTTGGTAATATAATATTTTAAATATAAATGGTTATAATAATGTGTATTACTATGAATGAATGAACAAAACATTGTTAAAAATTGTATTGATTTTTTGAAACAATTTATATTTGTTGGAAATGTTGTAGAAGAGGTTTTGTACTAAGTCTTTGTTCCTCTTATATTGTATGTTGTACATATTTACTATCTTTCATTCTTGAAAAAAGTTAAAGGTAAATGCAGGTATGATATTTATGCCATACAACAAGTGTATTTTTTATATTGTAGTGAAGGTTAAGACTTGACAATAAACGTTATCTCTATCAATTTTTATCCTATTGAGAGTCATTACATGTGCTTTATGTATGATTAGCATTGATACTACTTTAACTAGTATTTTTTATTGATTACCCTGTGTAATAAGATGGATTGATAGATGCATAAGATAATTGATATCCCATAGGGGACAAAAGTATTTATTGAAGGAAACAACCATATACATGGGTCAACTATATAGTTTTGAACATAGATTATAAATAATATGAATAATTTTCTCAATGGATCTATTAACTAACCTAATTTATTCCATTGATTGGATGTCAACATAGTCTCTTTCATTCCAATTTATTTTTAAAAATGATTAATTTTTGTCCTTCATTTCCAATTCAAACTAGAATTATTTTTTGTTTCCTTAACATGCTAAAGTTTTCTTTTGTGAATGTTATATTATATTATCATCTAATAATAAGAATAAAAAATTGTTCAATGTTGGTTAGTTGAAAGGTTTCACCTCTTATTCCAACCTTCATGTCACTCAATGTACAGTTGCAATGGCCAATAAAGGAAGTTCACAATGAAATCATATTGATATTAATAAAAGCCACATATATATCAAGTTTTTTCATTTCTATCATTTATGTATATTACAGTACTACTAACCCCATTAATACATACATAATAACATGTCATCTTCCATGTGGAAATCCCTAGAAAGTGAATGACCATAATTCATAATAACTGAGGGGCCACTACACTATTTACATGGGAATGAGGTAGTAATTTTCATTAGTTTAAATTATTAATATAACTATATTTTATATGATACTTGAAGATGATTAAAATATATAATGAAATTATTTTGGATCACTATGAACTTATCCCCAATTAAAATTTGTCTATTCTCTATTCTCTTAGACTCCAAAATGTTCTCTATGTTTATAATAGTCTTCACTATAGAATTTGTCAAACTAAAAGTCACCTATGATCTATATTAATTAATATTAATATCGTTATTTAAAAATGAATTTGAATTCAAAATTAACTGTGTATCTTAATCTTGTTCATCCCTAAATGTTGCAACAATCTAAGATCATAGATTAAATATAGAAGGAATTATAATTTAGTAAAAATATTCAATATAATAAAATCATAACAAAGAAAATAAATTTTAAAAAATAATTATGATATAACTTCCACTAATATGCCACTCATACTTTTTCCCTACCTAAATTTAGGACTTTTAAAAGACCACAACCAACCAATAAAAGTTCACAACTTCACCAACTTGTAATATATTTGTAATCAAGGTTATAAAGTAAGGTATAATTTCAGTGGCCACCACAACTCTAAATGCAACCATAAAATTATTTGGGGCCATTATAAATGTAACTATAATTATTATTTCACAAATTCCTCTATTATAGAACCTACATGCTATGTTATGTTCATTTATTGTGTCTAGTTTGAGACTTCACTGTGAAGTTTGTAAAAATAGAAGTCACCTATAATCTATATTAATTGATTTTAACTCAATGATCCATTTAAATATAAATTAAAATTTCTATTTGAATTCATGTGGTTTTTATGCCTTCAATTTTGTTCATTTCACAATGTTACATATTGGTAACATGCATTAAATTTTTCTTAATCTTAATAGAATATCTCAATCATCCATGTGCTAGCATCACATAGTATCAGGATAATGGGGTTCTCTGAGATTTAAAGTAGATTTTCATTATTGCTCTTCCTCACCACTTCACTATTGCTCAAGCTCAAGATCAATATGAAATACAATGTCTCCATTTAGTGCATAGCTTTATCATACATGTCTTTCCTACGTGCTCAGTTACATCCTGGGTCCCTACATTTTTTGATAATTTTGTTGTGTCAGTTCTATCAAATCCATCAATATTCCCTGTATTTTCTATATTTTTCATTAAATATTAATTTTTATGTTATTTTAAATATATTTATGTTGTAAAATATATATTATAAATATACATCCGACATGACAACAGACATACCTTGATAGGGGCTGAGATAGACTCATGTGCATAAACTACTTGAAAATGTTCCCTGATGTTAGTTGAATATGGTGTTTGAGCGCTCAACAATTTATTCATGTGTGGAGTCTAAGTCATATGCATGGTATCACTCACCCATGCATTCTCCCATGTGGCTCCACAATAGAGAAACAAGGGATGCGCTTGCATGAACTTGCCTTCCCCTCTCTTGTTGTGCCAAAAGCAAATTAGGAATATATTGCAATGCATAAGGAAGGATAATTACTAGAGAAAGTATTGTTTCAATGAGTTTATATTTTACCATATAGTAGGTGAATATCATGTAAATATTTTTGTCTAACACTGATTTCCTTAATGTGAAAATCAAATATGCTTTGGTTAACATGCATCAGTGTTCTTCCCTTCTGATTGATCTTTCCCTAGTTCTCAAATTCACTTTAAAAAGAACAATGCATTAGGTATTTATAGATTTTAGAAAAAAATATTTTTTGTTTGATTTTTTTCAGATTTATTTTTTTCAATTACTAAATAATCAGTACATCCAGTATCAATAAACATTCTAATGATCTGATTGCATTTTATGAACACTAAAAGTTGTAGTCTACTATGTAGGTTTCAAAATCAATATATAACCTTTTCCTTATTATAGGAAATGTGTTTGCAGCTCTTCAATTACAGATATACCAAAATCTATAGCTAAGTAGATTGTAGTTACTCCACCTCTCTTGTTCATAGGCAATCACATATTACCCATTATACGATTGATAGATGTCTTTCCAGTCCCTTTGAAGTGTTTGAGCCCCTCAAAAGCAATCTAGGTAATGTGCAAGAAGTCATGAATGAAAATGTTGGTGATTTAGATAGCTTTACAAGTAGTGATCAGTTTAGAGTTACATAGAGGTCCAATTTAGTTATAGGATCTTTAAATTATTTTGATGAAGATTTGTTGTCAGTAGATTTGGCATTTGAAGAATTAGGATTGTTAACTGTAACTCTAGTTATACAGAAGAGTCATCCATAAAAGATGGGAAAGGGGCTTGAATAAGGTATTTCCTCCCCTACCTGAAACCCATGGACATGACCTAAGCTTAATTAATATTTAAAAATTAGTGGTGTTTACACTCTTCATAAATCATAAAATTCATACCAAAAATTTTAAATATTGAAAAAGTATGATCAGTTGACGAACTAAAATCAATGAATTTGTAAATGCTAGATAAACTTATCAATGATAATTTTTGCTTAGGATTTATTATTGTTCATATATTTACATGGAATATGATAATTTCAGCTTACAAAAGACATGGGCTACCTCAACATGCATTCATACTGTTTCATACCTACAATGATAAACAAGGGACCAGGTGTAATTTCCAATTTCTAAAAAATGTTTTTTTTGAAATGTCTGGAAATCTAGACCATCTTATTGATTTAATAAAATCAGATGTATAATATGAACTTTGCATCACTGCTTATATATACTAATAGGGTATTATTACAACTGTGTTTTATGGTACCATGGACACTATTTTTTTATAAAACTTGCACAATTACTTTGCATGTGATTATTCATGTTTTGTTTGCTAGTTGAGTTATGTGCGAATGAATTTTGTATTTGTAAACCTGTATATGTTATGGATTCCTTGTAACATTTTATTTTTTCCATGCAAGACTATATTGACCATCACCTCAAAAGTTTGGAGATATTTTTCCAAGGTATTAGAGTGCAGCTAATATAACATGACAGTGGATAATGTTAAATTTTACTCATGTTTGTAACTACCTTGTCTCATTAGAACTTTCAAGTTTGGTTGTGTGATTGTGATAATGAATACATGCATGCATTATCAACACATGCATGATCAACAAAAAATATCTTTTTTTCTTTTATACATGATAAAAATTACATGTGCAGTTACATAGCATAGTTCAATTTCTAGTTTATTTAATTAAATCTTAAACTGTTATTCGCATGATCATAAACTATTGTAAAAATGATTGATGCATGATTTTTTTATTTATATATAGATATTACACTATTGGTTAAACTCTATTTATCAATCCTCCTTTTTTTTATATAGGATGTTTTTGAACAGTGCTTGATAAAAGGGGGATAAAAACACTCTTTGAATCTTTTTTTTTTTTATTTTAGTTTTACTGAGCATCTTTTTTTTAAATACTCTATATTATTTTTTTAATATTTTAGTATAGTTTTATCACTCTATATATTTTTATTTCAATTGCTATCAGAGCCAGGTTGCAAAAATACTCTTTTTTTGTAGGCAGCAATAACTTATCAATTATCTCTAGAATGACAAATAGCAACAACTTTTCATTCCAACATTTGCTATTTACCAGAGACAATTATGAATATCAGAGTATAAATATGAAGACCCTACTATTATCCCAATATCTCTAGGAATTAGTAGAAGTAGGATACATAAAACCTATACATCAGAATGCTCTAAATGCTTTGACAACAAATCAATGAACTCAATTAAAAAAGACAAGAAAAAGGACAATCGAGCTCTCTTTGCCATCTAATCTACATTGGATATTTTAATTTTTCCCCATATATCTAGTATGACAAAATTAAAGGATGCATGGGAAGCTTTGCAAATTGCATGCCAAGGTTTTGACAAAGTTAAATTGGTAAGACTTCAAACCTTAAGAAGAGATTTTGAAAATTTAATGTTGAAAAAATTTGAGTCTATTAAATATTTAATTACTAGCACTGAAGATGTTGTGAATCAGCTTAGAACATAAGGGGAAGCAATTACAAAACAAAAAATTGTAGAGAAGATATTGATATCTCTTCTTCTAAAATTTGATCCAGTGGTTATAGCCATTGAAGAAAGAAAAAATCTCACCACCTTTAAAGTGGTAGAGTTGGTTGGTTCTTTGCAATCTCATCAGGAGCATATGCAACATTCTACGAAGCGTTTAGTACAAGCTTTATAATCTACAGTGAATGTTGAAGACAAATCAACAACTCCTTTTTCATAAACAATTAAATCTCAAGGGGAGCTTTCTAATAATAGAGGACGTGGTAGAGGAAGAGAAAGAATCTATAATAGAGGAAGAGGAAGAGGTAGAGGTTTTGTGGATAAGAGAAGCATCTAGTGTAAATATTGTGATCATTATGGATATTATGAATTTGAGTGTATAAAGAATAAATATAACTTGAACAAGTCAAGAGCCAACTATACTAAAGAGTTATTTGAAGATCCCAAGCACTCCACCTTCTTCACATGCAATTTGGTGAAGGAAAATCAAAAATATTTTTGGTTCTTGGATAGTGGTTGCTCTAATCATATGATAGATAAATCTAATCTTTTTGTCAAATTAGATGCATATGTAAAAATTCAATTAAAATTTGGTGATGATAAAGAGGTTGATGTGATGGGAAAAGATACCCTTTCTATAAAAACTACACAAGGAGAAACTACTTATATTCATGATATGTTGCATGTGCCCAAATTATAGTATAATCTTTTAAGTATTGGGTAGCTTGTAGCAAAAAATTATAAAATTATGTTTGAAGACAACTACTAAAAAATATTTGATAAATTAGCTAATTTTCATTTTATAGAAAAGGTTCATATGACAGAGAATAGGTTATTTCCTCTCACATTTCATTATAATACTATGCATGCTTTCAAAGCAACCATAGATGATTCATGGTTATGGCATCAACGTTATGTTCATCTCAATTTTCAAGAATTAAATTTACTTCACAAGAAGCATATGGTGAGAGGACTTCCAGCAATTCAGGCAAAAGAATAAGTTTGTTTAGGGGTGTGCACTTGGCAAGTAGCATTGAGATAGTTTTCTAGTGAACAAATCTTGGAGGGAAAAATCTCCTCTAGAGCTTGTGCATGCTGATAGTTGTGGTGTTATGCAAGAGGAATATTTAGGTAAGCATCATTATTTTGTGATATTCATTGATGATTTTTCTTACCAAACATGGATTTATATTCTTAAGTAGAAATTTGAAGCTTTTGAATGCTTCAAAAATGATAAAGCTATGGTTGAAAAATAAAATGGGTATTATCTCAAAATACTCAAAATAGATAGAGGGGGAGAATTCACTTCCAAAGAGTTTTCTAATTTTTCTAACAAAAATGGCATCATGAGATAACTTACTGCAGCCTATAACCCCCCAACAAAATGGTATTGCACAAAGAAATAATTGTACCATTATAGAAATCGCATGAAGTATGTTGCAATAAAAAAATCTTCCAAATTATTATTTGGGAGAAGCAATGGTGATAAAAGTATACATCTTGAATTAAAGCCCCATGAAAGCAGTTCAAAACATCACTCCAAAGGAATCTTGGAGTGGTCACAAGCCTTTAGTGGCTCATATTTGTGCATTTGGTTATTCTACATATGTTCATATTCCAATTCAGAAGCAGAAGAAGTTCAATGAAAAAGCCCAACATTGTATCTTTGTGGGATATTCTGATGCAATGAAAGGATATAAATTTTATAATCCTAACACAAAAAATGGATTATTAGTCAGGATGTGGTTTTTTATGAAGGGGGAGAATGGCAAAGGCAATGGTGCACAACAAAAAACACCACCAGTAATGACAAACATAGAAGTTAGAAGTGTTCTTCCTCTCCCCACAAGCTCAAGTGTAAGTTCAATCCCAAATAGTAGCTCAAGTTTAATTTATCCAAGCTTAGGTTCACTAGGTTCATCTACTAGCACACTTTCAAGTGACAATTCAAGTCCAGCATCAAGTCCAAGCTCTTTAAGAAAGGTATGAATTTTAACTGAAATTTATCAAAGGAGTAATATGAATCCAATTTCTAATTTTTCTTTAATCAATAAAATTCAAGTTGAACCCTCTATATATGAAGAATTAATAAAATAAATCATATGGATTGATGTTATGAATGATGAGATGCAATCAATTGACAAAAATAAAACATGCAAATTAGTGTAACTTTCAAAATACAAATAGATGATTAGTGTCAAATGGATTTATAAGGTGAAATATCATGTCGATGGCTCTATCAAAAGACATAAGGCAAGACTAGTTGCCAAGGGATTTCCACAAATGCCTAGAGTAGATTATTTAGAGACTTTCACTCTAGTTGCATGATTTGATATAGTCAATATTATATTAGTTATTATTGCATAACACAAATGGCCAGTCTATTAGATAGATGTAAAATCAGATTTCTTGAATGGTTATATTGATGAGGAAGTCTATGTGTAATAACCTACTGGTTATGAAATTTTAAGAAAAGAACATTTGGTCTATAAGTTAAAAATCTCTCTATGGGTTGAAGTAAGCTCCTCATCCCTATAATGCAAAGATTGATAGTTATTTCTTGAATAAAGGATTCATCTATAGTCCTTCAGAGCCAACCCTCTATTTCCAACATATTGGTAATGATATTCTCATTGTTTTCCTTTATGTTGATGATCGTATTTATATAGGTAATAGCCCATCTCTCATGGAAAATTTTCAAGTAGAAAGGAAACAAGAATTTGAGATATCAGATCTAGGACTCATGCATTATTTTTTTAGAGTGGAGGTGCAACAACAACTTGAAGGTATATCAATTTCTCAAACCAAGTATCTGGTTGATTTATTGAAATGGTTTAGAATGATGCCATGTATGATAGTTGCAACCCCTATAGCCCTTAGTGAAAAATTAACCAAGGAATATACAAGTTCCAAAGTGGATGCTACTTATACAGAAGTTTGGTAGGGAGTCTCATGTAACTCACTAAAACAAGACCTGATATTATGTATGTTGTGAGTCTCATCTCTCAGTTCATGTGGCATCCACATGAGTCTCATTGGTGTGTTGCAAAAATCATTATATGGTATGTGAGTGGTACACAAAATTTTGGCAGTCATTACTCTTCCACTGACAAATTTGAGTTCATTAGATCCATATATTTTGATTGGGCTGGTTCAATTGATAATAGAGAATCAACATCAAGTTATATTTTATCGCTTGGTTCTAGAGTTGTCTCATGGAGTAGTAAAAAGCAGGTAATTATGGCTCTCTCTTCCATAGAATCAAAATATATTACAGTAGCAGTAGCTAGTTGTCAAGCCATATGGATTCAAAGGATTTTGGAATATCTATGATTGGTTTAAGAACATCCAACAACTATCTACTGTGATAATATTAGTACCATTGCAATGACCAAAAATCTTATGTTTCATACTAGATCAAAGCACATTAAGATCAGACATCACTTTATATGAGATTTGGTTCAAGATGTGATAGTGGAATTATAGTTTTTCCTTACATCTGAGTAAGTTGTTGATATTTTTACCAAATCTCTACCTACAAACAATTTTATTGCTTTGAGGAATCAATTGGGACTCATCCTTATTGCTTATACAGGGGGAGATTGAATACATGCATGCATGATCAATGCATGCACGATCAATGCATACATGATCAGCACATGCATGATCAACAAAAAATAAATTTATTTCGTTTATGCATAATAAAAACTACATGTACAGTTACATAACATAGTCTTATTTTTTGTTTATCTTAATTTAATCTTAAATTGTTGTTTGCATGATCATAGACTGTTATTACAAGGATCGATGCATGATTATTTTTATACAGTTATTACACCACTAGTTAAACTCTATTTATCAATCCTCCTTATTTTTATAAAGGAAATTTTTGAATAGTGCTTGATACAAGGGGAATAAAAAATAGTCTTTCTTTGAATCTTTATTTTTCTGAGTTTAGTTTTACTAAGCAAGT
This sequence comes from Torreya grandis, assembly GCA_037957365.1. NCBI lineage: Eukaryota > Viridiplantae > Streptophyta > Pinopsida > Cupressales > Taxaceae > Torreya > Torreya grandis. The sequence continues at coordinate 3,284,643 of JARHVA010000966.1, read as the reverse complement.
AGTTTTTTAAATACTCTATATTATTTTTTTTTAATTTTAGTATAGTGTTAGTGCTCTTTATATTTTTATTTTAGTTAATTAACGTGGTAGTATTTTCAAACTTTCCATGTGGCACTACTTTCAAACTTTCCATGTGGCACTACCTTCTAATTTTTAATGTGGTATATTTGGCATCAATATTATGCCTGAGATGAATCTAGTCTAGCTTCATGCCAATAAATGCCTACAGTATATTAAAATGTATACTACAACATTATATAGGTACCAAATCATGTAAGAAGTAAACTATGTGAAAAATATATTTTATGAAAAATTAAATATACAAAATTAATTAGTAAATTGAAAAGAAGATAGCTAAGGAATGCCTTGTTGCATTAGGAGAGGAGTTTGTCCCTTTTGCTAATCTTTGTGTCTCTTCAAGAGGGACCTTGGATGACAATGATCTAGAGGATTATTCTATTTTTTGAGACCTTTTTTCATGGCTCAAAGCAAATTTGGGCTTCCTAAGGCTATCTTGGGCACTTTGTCAAAGTGGAAAGGTCCTAGATTCGAGGTTGAAAGGTAGTGACAAGAAGCTAAGGATCTTACCATAAATAGGTCATTATGGAGGTTGGAAGAATTCCCTATTAGGAAGAGGTGGATCATAGCTTGTAAGTGAATCACTTTGCCTTTGCCCCTTGATTATTCTACTCTATTTTGTGGTTGGTGCTACTTGGTGCTAGTTGTGAGGTGATCTTGTGATTTATCTATGTTTTTTAGACTGATTGTTGATGGATTGTAGTGTTTTTCCTAACTTTTAATCTAGGTCCTTCCTTTTAGTTCTATTTTTCCTGATCGCTTATGGTGTTCATACTTATTTTCCCTATTGGGCTTGTGTTGTTGGGACTAGGCCCCCTATTGTATCCAAATCAAGTCTTAGAGCTCCAATATCTATGAAAGATCTTTTTTATAAATCATGGGGTCTCATCAAAACCCTCACATTTACCAGTATCTAATAAAAAATAATTAAAATATTTATAATGGCTTATTTCATAATTAAGTTACAATTTTTTTTCAAAAATATTAAAACATTATTTTCAATATTAGCCAAACATTGAATAGTTTTGAGTTGGACAAATGAATAATTAAGATTTATCAAACCGCCATTATTTTCTACGTTTAACATGTTAGGTAATATTTGAACTAGACTCTAATAAATTACATCAAATCTTATGAAGCAAGAAGAAGACCTTCTTGATCTAAAAGATTGGGAGATAAGGAATGAGAGGGAAATGGTGAAAATGGACCTCTATAATGAAGTGAGAGAAGAATGAATTTAAAATTGAAAACCTAGATCGCTCTTCTATTAATTGATATTTATATATGTATTCAGGATCAATGGTCTCTACTTTGGATTTAGGCTTGCAAGATAAAGAGCTTCCTTCTGATCATGAGGATTTCAACTTAGTAAGGGAGATTCGACTTAGAGCCCTTGCTTGACATTAGGTCTCTGAAAAAAACCCTCTTTTGGTGTGTTTGGGCCCAAGAGAGGTTTCCTCTATCTACCTAAGTCAGATTTTTCACCTAGAAAAAGACCTTTAGATGTCACTCACATTGCACAGAATTCACATCCAGTTGAATATTTACATCTTGATGTTAGGTGTCAAGACATTATGGAGGATGTTCTTGGTAGGTCCTTTATTGATCTGGTTATGAGTCCAACTTTTTATGGTATTGCTCAGGTTCTAAATGCATCCCCTCTTTGTTTCAGTGTGGTGATAAGGTTGTTTCAACATTAAGAGTATGTGAAAGGAGAAAAGGATGTGTATTCAATTCCTTCCCCCACATTATATCCATTTTATCCCATTAAATATTTGAATAGGCTTCATTATAGGCCTTTTATTATGGTTATGGTTGGCACTCCTATCATGTCTCTTAGGGGTGAGGTGCCTTGTGTTTCACCACCTAATATCTAGGAATCTCCTCTCAATGTTCCCTCTTTAGTTTCTCCTGAGTCTACTTCAAATAGGCATTGTATTTATGCATCTTATAGAAATGTTTCAAACCCCTTTCATGAATGTAGGTATTTTTTCAAGACATGGATTTATTCATGGTCTTTTGATGTTCCTCCTCCTCTTATTAATGTTGCTTTGATTCATGATTTCTCTTCATTGGATTTTTTCAAGATAGGAGATGTCTCTATTATATTCTCTAAGGGGATACCTGATTTGCTTCTACCTGAGGCTTTAGTGCAAGAGATGGAGGTTGAGTTGGGTTGTAGATCACTATTTGGAAAGTATGTGGTCACTTTCCACTCAGTTATAATGCTTTCTTCCTAGGCTTTCAAGACTTGGAATAATATTTCTCCCCCTTACTTTATGCTACTCAGCTTTAGTTTCTTCTTGGTTATGTTTCAGAGTTCCTTTGACCATGATTTCAACATGGTTTTTTAAGAACTTTGGATTTTTAATCCATAGTTGGTCCCCCTTTTTTGATCTATCAAAGGATTCCCTCTCAGTTATTATTTTGTGGATCGGATGTTATAATTTACCCCTTGTTCTTAGAAAGGAATATCACATCAAGATTGTGGTAAATAAAGTTGGATCTTTTATGAAAGTGGATGTTAACTATTGGGGACTTATATTTGTTTGAGCATGTGCTCGTATGGGTCTCTCTAAAAATTTCTACCAATCAGTCAAGATGCACTCCACACATGGTTCCTAAATGTAGTTTTATAACCATGAAGGCCTCCATTTTTTTTATTTCCACTGCAATCTTCCTAGACATTAGATTATTGGGTACCCTTCTAGGCTTTGAGGATATTCACATTATTTTGGCCTATAAGTTTGGAAAAAAGAGAGGAGGGGCTTTGGATCAGGATTTCCTTTGGTGAAATCATGAAATAATTTACCATCCTCGTTCCTCATTCATGGTCTCTCAAGATTGGGTGTATCTATTAGATGAATTTCCCAAAGTTTCTTTGGATCTTGCTCTTTCTTGGCCCCTCCTCAACATGTTGTGGAAACTTCATCCTCTCCTAGGACATATTTTTCAAAATTTCTTACTAATGTCTATGCTTCTTCCAAAAAAAGGGTCGTAGGTCCGAAGCAGAATTATTGAGAGTGGAAGTGGAGAACTCAATTCATGATGGAGCTCAATGGACATTGGATGACCTTCTTCCTTGATGAGGAAGAAGATCGGTTGCAACCTATGGTTAATTATTCAAGTTATCTTTTGGGCCTTTTCTACTCTCGAGTAGGCTTTTTGGCTAATTTCTTGTACCAAGATTCTATTAGTTTTGTTAGTTGCTAGCTGGGAGAGAGTTTGTTTTGTCTTGGCCTTTGCTAAGGCTTAATACTCTTGCTTCATTTTAGATTTGTTATTCGGGCCTTTGTTTTTGAATTGATATTGAGTTACTGTTACAAAGTTTCTTCTTTTTTTGAAGGTTTGAGCTTCTTTCCTGGCTTTGTTGGCCAAGTTATTTTGTAGATGTAAAAGGCGCGGGTCCCTTTCAAACCTCTCTCCTCTACCCCCTTTAACCTTAATAAAAAAATATGAGGAGGAATGGCAAATTTTGGGCTTTTCACTATCTAGTCCTTTTTTTCATTGACAAAACATTTGGTGTAGGTAATTTCTTATAAATGACTTATGTCTCACAATTATTACCAATGTGGGATTAACATTATTACAACCTGATAATGTATTTAGCTTTAAGTGTTATGATATTATATTCTAGAGAAGAAAATACCTATATAATCAAATTTAATTTATTTTTATATTATAATAACATAAATGAAATACAAATTAAATTTTAGCAATAGTTTAACAAATAAATCCTTAAAAATTATGAAAGAATAAATAATATAGATATATCTAATGCTTTCACAAGGTTCATCTTATTAAACATAATTAGGGGAGAGAGATCAATAGTTGAGACCCTTAACATTGAAGTCCCACATCTTCTACACAACACCATGTTGTCATACAAAATTTGATATTTAGCTAGTCAAGGGTCTTATTACATTGAATAAGTGAAATGGAAAGTAATTGGACATTGTTAAAAGCCACACCACTATTTCTATGTTGAAATTTCATTTCCACGTTGTTTTTTAAGGTATGACCAAACGTTGACATATACATATCCAATTATTTATGAGAATGAGACCATTAATTGAAAACATTTTTATTCATTGTTTTAAATGTGATATAGAAATATGCTCAGGGAATGACATAATAGAAAACATACATATCATTAATAAATAGTGAAGGGACCATTATAGAAGACTATGATAGTGTTTGTTTATGAGAATGTGATCATTAATTAAACATATTTGTATTCATTGTTAATAATGTGATATGGAAAGATGGTAGTGGTGTGAAAATTAATGTTTTAAAGTTGAGCATCATCAGTATGGATTGCACAACTACCAATTGATTCCCAGGAGTCTACTACACCATTTTACATTAGCGCCAACATGACATGGGTAGATGTGCCTCCCATGTAGAGGCCTTCCACGAATTCTTCTTGTGTGTTTCCTCTAATTGCTTTCAATAATCAAATTAATATAAACTTTCCATAGCCCAATACCATAGTTTAAAACAACAAACAAGTAATATCATTAAACAATGTTGCAATGAGCAAAACTAAACACAAATAGTTCAAAGGTATTCAAAATAACTGCATCCTGTAATCTTATCCCTCTTTTATGTAGTGTTTCGTCACTAAATGTTTGGCTGATTTCGATGAGTAGAGAAGCGGAGATGGAGGGTCACGAACGAGGTTTTTTATACCTCATTAAGGCTATGAGCCATATGGTTCCTAGCTAAATATTTAGCTAGTGGCACTCATACCCCATTAAATCTTCCACTCTAGTAGGTTTTGGGCTTCATCCACACATAAATCTTGTTAATTACCCATGTGATTCACATAACGATTCACAAAACGACTAGTCTTAATTGATAAAATGAGCAAACAAAATTACTATATTTTTTTAAAGACATTCAAAGCTATTAACATTTTCAAAAATAAATGGCTCATAGCCTTAGTGAGGGGTAAAAAACCTCCCTTCTAAGCAACGATGGCAAGCGAGTGTAAACGCTCATACTACTCATTCTACTTTTATGGACATATCGTATCCTAAACCATCCATCTCTTCTTCCTAACTCATGCAATGTACGTGAATGGGGACAAACATGCTAGAAGGTCAAGGCAAAATACCCAAACATCAGCGATTAGGCAGTGGGTCATAAATGTAGGACAATGAGACATAAATGCTCTACCACCTCGAACCTGATGTCTACATTCCACTGGCTATGCACTATTAATTGGAATCTATACTCCCCATTTTTGGCGCGACCATTTGATTTTTTGGGGAGTGTATGCCCCACTATCGTCCCCCAATTGATTTTTTTTGCCATGGCATGCCTAGGGGTCAGTTAGACCTCCAAAATTGCCTCATAAAGACCTCTTACATGAGGATCAAAATACTAGGTCCATACAAACACGTCATGAGCTAAAAAAATTAGACTCGAGAAATATTAGACTCATTAAACTATCCATCAACATCAATTTTACCTATTGCCATGACAAGATTTAGACTCCGTGCTTGTATGAAGTTAGGGCACAAACTATTAAGTCCTCCCCAGTAATTTAAAAAAATAACGAATAAAAAGTACATGAAGTCGCTTTACACCTAATTTTTAAAAATGATAAATAAAAAGTACATAAAGTCGCTTTAGGACAGTTATCGCCATAAGTTAATATTTAGTGTGGTCATTATCGAGAACTGTAGTAGGTAAGGCCAGATCAAAGAAATGAATGAAAAAGTTATGGGTGTTTAAGGTTATGATGACCGCTGTGTGACTAGTAACCTTGCTCTTTGAGAATTGTTGCACCATAAATACAGCCACACATTGCAAATCCATTTCCTTAGGTATTATTTTCCTAATATTTGTCGGTAACGATGATATGCGTTTTGTTGCAGCGGTTATCAACACGGTATGCTCATTTTTTAAATTTAAATCAGAAACAAAACTATTAATATCTGGAGTTATTCACTACCATTATATCTATATAAAAATGTGATAAAGCAGGCAAGACTGCTGGAAGATGCAGGCTGATTCTCTCTTTGTTATGTTAGACTCTACAAATTTTGATTTGATGTTTTCTTGGTTATATTAACATACATGGAGTCTTTGTTGGAAAGAAGTGTGGCCAGCTTTTCTTTTTCCAAATTTATAGATTGTGAAAGTTCACCCTGTAACGCACAAATCGGTCAAATGACTTCGAAGGAAATAAGTATGTCTTTCAAGAAGGTTGAGAGGAGTTACGATGCTCCATTAGGATTTCGTTTGGCAACTTTTTCAAGAAGAAAACGATAACAATGAGAGCATTAAGGAGAAAGATCTTCTCAACGGTTCGATAACACGTACATGCCTACTGCTTCTTGACTTTAAATTTCACATCTGTTTAGACGTTATTTGGTTTTAAACTGGAAAATATAGTCAAATTATATTTTACACAATATGCAAAAAATTACACAGCTTGACAATACGTAGTTCACAATAAAAAGATCAGCAGCCAAAATTGTGAGCCAGGAGGATTTTGCACGCACTCCACCGTGGAATTTGCAGCCACTCCACCACAGCATCACAAAACCACAGACACTGGTTAGCCCACAACCAGTTGTACTAGCAGGGGTTAAATTTGACAGCGGTTTAAACATTTTTAAGGTTTTTACTTGTAAAATACCGTCAAATTATGTTTTCTACTGTATCAAAGGACGGGCAAAAAATTGTACAACATGACATATTGATGTTCAGAAAAACAAATTGACCGTTTTAAAATATTAAATATAAAAATATTAATATACTAAGGCACAATACTTTGCCACTTACCATTTCCCAACTGTAGCTACGTCGACATCACCCTTGACCTGATCTAACCCGACCCGACCCGCCAGTCCACTGCAACTTGCAAGTCTCTGCGGATCCCTAAAATTTAAATTGAAAAATTGGAACCAAGTTCCAATTTTCAAATTTCAAAAACCCGTTTTCTCCCTCCATTCGTTTGCGTTTTCATTTTCAATTTCACAATATTTAGTTTCTCCCCCTCACTTCAAATCTCAAATTCTCCAAATCCACCCCGCCAATGCCTTTCAATCTCTGCACTACACATACAAATACATCTCCCGCTCCTCACACATTTCACCCAATCTCTGAAACTTTCTCCACACTTATTCTTCCATTCACTCGTAATTTTATAACTGGAGTGGAGATACCAATAGATTTGAAGGCCGATCTACTTCTTCTAGCAGAAGGGCAACACGAGGAGAACATTCCTCTATTTTTAGCTGGCAGCTGGGCGACACCATTCCCTCGCACTCCGCATATATTAAAGAGGTAGCCTCTGCAAGACATTACCCCCCTGTTTGCAACCACTACCAATACCAATACCAATACCAACACCATCGATGATGTGAAGTCTCATGTTATTCGTTCATTTGGTAGTTTTTTCTCTGCCATGTTGTCTGAATCATTTTGCTGATAATCTGTTTATTTCTTTTTCTTTAAAGGGAAGAAGACCAGAGATGATGGTGCTGATGGAGTCACTGCAAACATTCAAAATAAAAAGAGGAAGGCTGCAAATCTGTCAAGTGACAGTGGTGATATTATTATTTCCAATCTGAAAAGGTCATTGCTCATAAGGGATTGTTATGCCTAATTTTCACACCCCTAATTTTTTTAAATAATATGCTATTACTCATACCTTGCCATAGTGATGACTCAATCATAAAATTTAAAACTGTAATCATGGATCTGTTGGGACCAACATACCCCCATTTTTTAAAATTGGGACCCCTGAGAAACCCTAAGGTTTGAACATGGAGTTTAACATGTTAAGGTCACTTGTAGAATATGAAGATCATTCACTTTCTCAAAAGCAAGCTTATTTGGTTTTGTTTTGATTTAATTTGGACTAAAAGTGTTAATAAATGTTATTTGTGGCTTTTAGTCGCAGGTTCCATGGTGATGTTCCTAGGAAATTCATGTCCCTAAACCTTGGGAAAAACCTCAGTTTAAAGTTGAACGTTGGCAAGAATCAAATTGGCGGGAACCATTTTAAAATCCTTTTTGGACCTAAGGATAAAGCTTGTGTTTTAAGCTTAGTCATTTTTTTTAACATAGCTAAAACTTTACTTAAAATACTTGGTCCCCTTTGTTATGTTCCCCCTTTAAAGGTTCATTTGTATGCCTAACTAGTTGTTCATTCTACAAGGTCCTTTTAATATTTCCTAACTTAGCCTAAGACTTTAACCCTAAAGCCCCATAGTATTTATTAATACTAATGGGACCTTAGTCTTAACGCCTTAGCCTAATTCCGGTTCCTTGAGTCCCATTTTATGTTAGATTGGTCCCTTGCTTAAACCTTAGCCTAAGGTTTTAATCTCAAGGCCCTGACATATTTATTAATATAAGTGAGACCTTAGTCTTAACACCTTAAGCCTAAGTCTTTTACATCTTTGTGGTCCTGACTTAGCTTCCTTGCATCTTGTAGGATCCAATGGCCCATGCTTTACCATGGTATTTGATCCAATGGAATGAGGAAAACCCGAGCTTTGGTTTAAACAACTTGTATCTTTGGTGATCCAGTGGTTCACACTTCATCACAACCTTTGATCAAACTATGCAAACTAAAAAATCTTGCATATAACCCATTAGACCAATCACATTCAATTTTTCAGATTGCAATTAACACTTCTCACTTGCTCGTAAAGACTTGATTGGATGGTGTGAGATAGTTGAAAAATCAAAAGACCATGAAAGGCCCAAATGATCGACAGGTGACACCCTTGCATTCAAGGATTAAAAGAAAAAGGGTCTACTTGACAAAAATAGACAATCATAAGTGAGTTGTTGGATCATGCTCCTACGGCTAACGTTTCATCACCAATTTTGATCCAACAAAGTGAACATAGTCCAAGATCCTGGCAGATCTTGCAGATGTTCCAATTGGCAATGTCACACTGGATCATAATATTTTTATGAGATTATAATTGATGTTCACATGACTATCATTTTATGTCCATGAGGATGTATTTGACATATGCACAATCATCAACTTTAAGCCCATCAAATAAAAAACTTTACTAGCTTAAAATTAATGTTCGTACGATCGCCATTTGATGCCTGTAAAGATGTATTTGACATTTGAATGACTTTCAAATTTATGCTAATGAATTATAATGTTCAGGGTCAAAATGCACTCCAAAACCTTGATAGAAATCTCATAAATGGCTTTACAGACTAAGGGAAGTGCTAAAAAAATGCTCTAACACTAGAAGTCATCAAAATTGCAAAATGGGAAATGGTCATATAATCTAAGTCCTATTTTGAAAAGACGGTTTTTATAGAATAAAATTTGGGCCAAATACATCTAGCTAAATTTTTTGATGTGTTTTGTCAATATAATAAAATCCTATGTGTTATGGGACCTTGGTGTCATGTTGATCCTTTTGAGCATATTTTATAAGTCTTGGCATAAATATTATGTACCAAAGTTTACATTCTATTTATTAAACATGGAATAAACATTGGCCTAGAATATTTAAGCCATGGCCACCTTGCGTATAAATAAAAAAAATTAGGCATAAACCCCTTAGCCTAAGGTTTATTTCGTGCTTAATAAGCAAAACAAATATTAACCCAAGGGACTTAAGCCTAAGTTATGGTCTTAATAAATACGTTAACTTAATGTTTGGGCATCTCTATAAATCAAGGACATGCTCTTTGTCACTAGATTTTGTTCCACTGATGCAAAGGCACCCAAAAATGTTTTAAAGAGGCATCAAGATCTCACAAAGTCAATGCATGATGAAAGTGCATTCAAGGTAGAACTGATAGGATGATCGGATGATTCGTGCTTTCTCACTTGATTTTGATCCAATGTCATGAAGGCACTCATGAATTTTCAAAAGACCACAAGCTCACCATGTGGCTAATGCTCATTTGACAAGAAACTGAACCAAGATTTGAGCATGGAGAAACATGTAAAGATTCCAAGTGTCACTACCACAGGGGTTTGCAACAAAAAGAACCAATCATGGGCAAAGGACCAAATTACTATCAATGACTCATTTTAATCTTGGATTTTGATCCAATAGAGTGAAATAAAAGAGGAATTTTTAAATGCCAATGGCAAGTTCTATAAGGCATTTATGAAAATTTTCATGAAAGACCTAGACCAATGCCATATAGGTGCCACACAAGTCAAAACAGACAAAATACAAGATCTTGTGGTCTCAAAAATGCAAAGTTATAAAAGCAAAGGTCTAAATCAAATCCAAGGCATGTATAAGTGAGGCTCTAGATATATCTTTCCATTAAAGCTCAAAAACCTTAAACCTTGGATAAAAGTGACTCAATTGTATTTATTTGGTCACCATTCGATAAAAAGGAAGTTGAATTGTGTTTTTTGAGCACAAGAGGGCTTTCACAGAGACCATTTGCTACTAGTGTAAATAAATTCATAAAAACATTGACAATGGTAATTCATAGAACACAACTGAAGGAGGAGATCGAGTTGTATTTATCAATGGATAATGAAGGCTGGATCTTCAAGGATACAAAATTAGATACTATAGCCTTGAGTTCTCCAAATGTGAGGAACTGGTTTGAGCTCTTTTTCATGATCAAATAATTGAATCCAATCACAAAATAAGAACAAAGGATTGCTACAGTGAGCCAGAGATATTATCACTTAGTTTTTGCTCAAATAGTAGGCCTCCACCATACTTTGATAAAACTTGAGGTACTGCATTCCATCGATGTCTTTGCCCCTATTTTTGTTGATTACAGAATTGATAATGAGTGGATCATTAGGGAAGGAAATATAAAATGGGTAGCATATGTTTCTCCCATATCATTTAATGGGTATTAAAAGCTTCCCTCTCCCCATGTCGATCTATCCAAAATTAAGGAGTGGACCTCCAAACATGACCTAGACTCTATCCTAAAACCTTGGTTACATCAAGGACCCCATGTCCTTAGATACTTTGAGGGCAAGATCCCTATCATCTAATTTAGGGAGGCTATTAGGGTAATAGTGACCCTATTGAACTAGGCTTTTGGTGCCCCTTTAACCACCTATGTGAATAAACTCTAGGTACCATACGTGCACTTTATGGTGGAAGAAAAAATCACACCTCCAATTAGAGATTTAATCAGTGTCTTCCTCATCAAGTAATTCAATGCCATAAAAAGGAAGACATCTAAGCAATTCCACATGATGTCATACCTACTAGATGCCCTCCTAACCTCTATTAGTTTCCCTAGGATTAGGAATGGGTCCCTAGATAGAAAAGCCACTATTTCACACCATTACTCTAAATTACATATTGTCAAATACAACCACATGTATTTCATTTGTTACTACATGTATCCATCCATAATTGAGGTCATCACAGGTGTTTATATAACTAGGGTCCACCCCCTAATCAATAATTATATTGAATTAATCAGTGACATATGGTAATACCATGATTACATAGTCATCAGGATCGAAGGGATCATACCTTAACTTGCAGGTTACCAGTGTATGTTCCTAGCATGCTGGTTGAGCAAAACATTACTTCCTAATTTTTTTCATGGCATTGATGGCACTTGTAAATAAAATAAGAAATGTCTTCTCTACCCCTTCCCACTAATCATTGGAAAGACCATACTATAGGTATGGAAGCAAGTTGAGGCCATGGCCAGACATAAAGATTCATTTAATTTTCAACTTGATGAATTTAAGATGTGGGATACTAAGGGTATAATGGTTAACCATTTGAGGGATAAGAAGCTCCTAAACCCTGAGTATGTACATCAAATTTGTGTTAATAACACCATCTACATCAAGGCTAAGAATTATGGAAAAGTGTTGGCCAAGATCTAAGGCCACAACATCAAGCTAGAGCATAGGTTAATCAAGGATGGTAAACCTTCTAGGGAGAGATGGAAAATGCATCCTTTGTAATATCACTTACTACCAGGACCATATGGGACAACCCAAGAATAGCCCTAGGTAGAACAACCAAAACCCTAGCCCCAAGAGCAACCTGAGCAAAGACAAGATCCACAAGGTTATGGGAAAGAGAAGGTTGGAGAATGGAAATTAGAAGAACTACCTGGAGAGGAGACCCCATCTTCAACACTCCCAAAGAGGCCAACCTCTCCAATACAATATTTGGACGTGATTACCTTGGAACCAGAAGAGACACTTGAGGGTTCCCTCAAGGAGCTTGCAGAGACCTACGACTCAGATAGGGGTGGATCTAGAAGAAGATAAAGGAAAAGAGTTTGTCCTTATGGTATCCACATAAAAGAGGAAAGTAGAGTTAGCATTAGTTCCTATGGGACCAAGAAAAAGACCAAAGTTAAACATCCATCACCCCACAAGTGAGGTAAATTTGCTCAGTGACAAATTCCATATTCATGGAATAGTCATTCCTGACTAGTTCATTTATGGGAAAATACAAAATATCCCCTATGTTTTCCATTCATGGGATATGACAAGAGTTGATGACATTGATATTCAAGATGACATAAAGCCATGGATAAGGTCTATGGTGAAAGTGCAGGAAGAAAGGAGAATTATGGCCATTCAAGGACCAGAAGGAAAGAAGATGGATGCTCTAGGAGCATCTAGTAGCTCAGGTGTGGAGGTCTTATAACATCCCAAGTTTAAGGAGCTAGTTACTACCATCCATTTTAACCCTAAAACAACTAGGTTGGAGAGAATAACAACTAGGAAAATAGTGGTTAGAATAGAGAAATTTACCTTTTAGAAGGTGGAACCCCTTATTGGTTTAAATCCTGTAGGAGGCCAATAGCTTGGCAAAGCATCCATTCATGAAGAGGATGTGGAAAGTCTATTTGAATCCCAATCTGCATAGGCTAAAGGTGGAGTCCTGGGCTTGAAGTAGAGGATCCTAAATTTTCAAAAGGAAAAGGAAAACTTGTAGACATAGGTAATTTTATCAGTGCCTGAGATGATGACCAAGATGCTTGACGAGTCATTCTATGATATGTTTGAATCCCTCAATTCAATGAAACTGAGGCAAAGTGCATTAGAAGGGCATTGTATAATAGTCAGGAGTTTAGTCACCTAATTGTAGGCCTCAGAGGACAAAATAGCCCAACTTATCAACATTCAAGTAAAATAAATAGATCCCAAACTTCAAGAGCATCAATTTGGGACACTTAAGTGCAATCCTAGGAATTGTGGTGGAGAAGGCCCATAATCTAAGTGTTTTGCATAATAATGTGGAAAGGCTCCTAAATGATGATAAGAAGATAATTGCAAGGATTGAGCAGCTTCTTGGAATTATGCTCATAGATCCTGTATAACCCATTTCCCTTAGGATGATAAGTGATGAGGAATTTTAACATAGGGATACTTTGATAACCCAAGAAATCAAAGGAAAGAGCCAAGTTAATTGTAGGTTTGAAAATAATAAAATCCTAGACATGATATTTAATGTTGGAGAAAGAATAAATGAAGCTAGGAGTGTTAAAGAAGCCATGGATAGGAACGACAGGGATCTTGATGATTTGGAAAATAAAGAATTAGAGCATATCTTAAAGCTTGTAGTGGACTTAGAGAAAGTTGATGAATAACATGCTAAAACCTTGAACATCCTCCAATAGCGACAAGTAGAGGGCCCACCAGTAAATTGAAAGTATTCTATTTTGTAGAGTTTTGTAACTTTTGAAATAGAATATTCCATTGTAAAGGCATATGCTAGTTTGTTAACATATTTTCCTCTAGGTCAGTATGATTTTGAAAAGCATGTGCATTTTATAAATTGTAAGGACAACTATCCTTATCTTTGTACACCTGTCTTTTGTAACTGACCAGTATACTACTTGGTCTTTTTATAAAAGCATGTATTACCAATTGTAAAAGGGAAAGATTTTTGAGCAACTTTGTACAATTTAAAGAAATTAATATAATCAAAGAAATTCTACAAGGATTTTCTATGTTTGAAATGTAAATTGTCATTTTAGCTTTTCTCTCAATTTTTGGTTAAGATATTAAATTTGAATGGTGTCTTAGAATTTTGACTTGTATCCTTATAATCACAAGGTTTCTAATTTGTGTAACATGCTAGATTAGATGAAAGATATTTGGTTATCCTTCATTTTCATTTCACTCCATTTTTAGATTTGCTTGTGCAATTTGATAATAGTAGTAAATCTTTAAAGAAGAACTAGTTCTTACTTGTGATTCTTCACACTATCCTTTGTAATTGGCCTGGTACATAGTAGAATTTGAGCTTAGGTTGTTTTACATCATATATTGGTTTTAATGCATACTCAATCAAAATTGATGCTTTGTCATAATATTTAAGGCTAAAATTGGTAATCGTTCTTTTCTTTTCTTCCTTACCCTTCTCTTTGCTCTTTTTTACTCCAAGATAACTTTATTTTTAGCTTCACTATAAATATCCACTTAGATTAGTTTGTAACTTAAATCTGGATCATAATTCACTAAGTAATAACATAGATTCTCAACAATTCAGGAAGAACAAACCAAGGTGGCTCCCAACCACCAAATTATATAAATATTGTGGAATAGTTTATCTTGCTTTACTGTTATTTCACCATAGGAAAATAGATTGCCAAAACATATAAATCATGCCTTAAACTTTATAAATTATAAAATGAGAAGTGTTCTTTAAACATTAAGAGCACCTGTGGTTCATCTAGAAACATGAACAAGAGAAGCTCCACTTGTGCTAGAATGAGGTCCAGGGATTGAATTCTTTGAATCTTCATTAATCTTGGTCTATTTTATCTAAAGATAAGTATGTAATTATGTTTTTGAGTAAATTATTTGCTTATAAGTATAAATATCATTGGTCTTTACTATTTACAACACATCTTCATGCTTCTTTTAAGGTTCTTTGGGCATTGATGCTTGTTTTTGGTAAATTTAGCTTTGGCTTTGAAAATCCATGGTATTTGAGGTTAGGAAAACTTGTTTTGATCAAAGGTGGGCATATATTTCATAGATATAAGTTTCTTTAGGCTTTGACTTATAAATAGAGACCATATTTACATAATTGAATGCATCATTGAGCTAATTCAATCAAAGATCAACATCCTTTGCAGTTTTTCATACCACCTTTGCAAAATGGGCTCAATGTACAGGTCTAACTCTTGTTATTTATAAAAGTTAACTTGATACATCATATTTTAGGTAGGATCTTCAAATTTGAAGTTGAAATTACCCAGGATTAGAACAAGATCACACTCAAAAACTAGGGAACCTTTGCTCAATCTAGAAGTCCACAAAAAGGCAAGACATAATAAAGGTAGGTGCAAGAGATCCAAGTCCCTTCCAACTCCACCCCTTTAAGGTATTTTTTCCTTCAATAATCATCCAAGTATGGCCTAGCTAGGATAATATTTAATCAATATAGCAGGTGTGGTACATGACCTCCCACATAACCTTGAAAAGTATTTACTTGCATTTAGTCCAACAGGTATAGTAATTGTTGAGGAACATATAAATTGTTTTAAAGCTACCTTAATATTTATAATGTTGTGCATGAGGATGTATATTTTAGGTTATTCCCCTTTAAATTTAAATATGTTGCTTATGAATAGTTTTTAAACTTACCTAATAATTACATCACAAGTTGGGATGATTTCAATAATGCATTCATAGATTGATTTGGTAAGATTTTTAGTCCTTATGTTATCTACCATCAATTCACCATTATTAGAAGAGATGCAAGTGAGCTTATTAGGTCTTTCAATGCTAGATTTTATAAAATGTTTAACAGGGCCATAAACCCTTATAAGACTGATGAAGTTTTAGCTTTAAAATTTTACAAAGATGTAGTAAACGCCATGACCTCTATGTTTTTTAAAAGGTCCATACCAACCACAACTTTCTTAGCTAGATCCTATGTTGAAGCAGTAACCATTAATGATTAGATGAAGCCTCAAGGGCAAATATAATATTCTATGCCAAACATCAACCCACAAATGCTTGTGATAAACTTGTTCCCAAATAACAACCAAAAGATCATAACATTTAATTAGCTCCCAAACCTAACTTAGTTGCCATTGAGTCATGTAGCTCCCAATCAGAATTTAGGATTCTTAAATCATCCTATTATTGGCTTCAATGTAGGTGATCAAAGGGATTTGGTGCTAATTGCTAGTGATAACAACAACCAGGTACATAATTCTAAAACTCCTAAAAATGAGAATGAATCTTTCTTAAAAATGGTCCAAAAGATGAGTACTAATTTCCTTCAGTTGCAAAAACAAGTTGGAAATACTACTAAAAGTTCAGGTAGGAACTTCTCATTTCAAATGTATAATAGGTCAACTAATAGGTTTTAGAATGATAGTTTTCATAATACTAGGAATAATGATCCATCTTATAAAAAGAAGACTATGGACATTAACCTCGCCGATATTGCATTACCTGACTATTTCAGGTTAGATTGTATAACCAAGCATTGGTAAATTGGTTGTATACAAAATTTCAAATCCTTTGATGTTTTCCAAGAGGAGTTGGATACATTTAAAGTAGCCCCTAACAAGGATGGTGATGCAGGTATCTCTATATCTAAGTAATTTGATCAAGCCTTCATAGTGGACACCTTTGATTTCCCATTGTAAGAGGAAAATGAACCTGATGATATCCTTAAGGATGTTGGGGATCAACCAACAAACTTGATTACTATTATGTAAGTAACTAAACATGGGATTAAACCAGAATAATAAGTAACTAGAATCAAAAACAACAAAGAATAAGAGATACAAGAAACCACCCTAAAAACTTGTATTAAACTCTTCCAGAAGAAAATACAATGAAGAAAATCTCACTTTCTTCTCACACCTCTCAGATGTACAGATCTCTTTCGAGATCTCTTTCCCTCAAGAGTTCTCTCTCTCAATTACAACCAATTCAATCCTTGAATTGTCTTCTACTGTATAATACAGTTCTTCACTACTAAGCTAAGAAGATCTATCCCTATTATATAACATTAGGGATTCATGAGCATACAATATCAACCGTTAGATTACACCTCCTAATCAAGGGTTCAAATCAGTCCTACCAAAAATAGAAATGCAGACTTACAACTAACAGCTAAACTCATCATGCAAACAATCTATTTTGTCCACGAAAATAGATTCTAAATGCATAGGTGATCGGGGTCAGTCCCTGTCTGCCTACCTGTGACTGACGTCAGCCGATCCATAACTGACATCGGTAGTCTCTGGTTCATACCTGACCATCGATGGTGACTGTAAACTCTAGCAACTTATGCATACACTCATCTGTTGAAGCTTTTAGCTCCACAACTCAACAATCTCCCACTTGGAGATAAACAGCTGCAACTCAACTTGTATAGCAACATCTTCTATCTTTTCCATCTTCAAACTCAATCTTGAAGACCAATAAAAGTTGAATGAAGATTCAACTTCTCCTTTGTTACTGGCTTTATTAACATATCAGCAGGGTTCTTATCTGTATAGATCTTTTCCAGCTTTAACTCACCATCCTCCAATACCTGTCTAATGAAGTGGTACCTAAGTTGTATATGTTTGGTTCTTGAGTGAAAGGCTGAATTCTTTGCCAAATGAATTGCACTCTGACTATCACTATATAATTTGCAACTCTCTTGCTCCTTTCCCAACTCTTCCATGAACTGTGTCATCCATATCATCTCTTTTCTAGCCTCTGTGACTGCAATATATTTTGCCTCTGTAGTAGACAAAGGAATAACCTTTTGCAACTTTGAAATCCAGCTAACCACCGTTCCACCAACAGTGAACACATATCCTGTGGTGCTCCTCCTGCCATCTAAGTCACTTGCCATATCCGAATCTACATATCCATGTAGAGAAGTATTCGACCCTCCATAGCATAAATGCCTACTACCGGTCCCTCTCAAATATCTGAGAATCCACTGAACTGCTTTCCAGTGTTCCTTCCCTGGATTGGCCATATACTTACTGACAACTCCCACTGCTTGGGCAATATCTGGTCTAGTACATACCATTGCATACATTAAGCTCCCAACTGTGGAAGCATATGGAACTTTCCTCATGTACTCTACCTCATCATGTGAATTAGGACACTATTCTTTACTCAACTTGAAGTGTCTAGCCATAGGTGTGCTTACTAGTTTTGCATCCTGCATATTGAACCTTTCCAACACCTTGTTCACATAATCCTCTTGAGACAAAATCAACCTGTGATTTTTCTTGTCTCTCTTAATATTCATGCCAAGGATTTTCTTTGCTGCTCCCAAATCCTTCATGGCAAATGTGTGAGCTAATTTCACCTTAAGCTCAGAGATATCTTGCATGTGTGATCCTGCAACCAGCATATCATCTACATACAATAATAGAATAATATATCTACCATTATCCAATCTCTTAAAATATACACAATGGTTAGATTGACATCTACTGTCACCATGCTCAGTCATAAACCTGTCAAATCTCAAATACCATTGTCTAGGAGCTTGCTTTAGACCATACAAGCTTTTCTTCAATTTGCACACAAGTTTCACTTTACCTTTGACCTCAAATCCTTCCAGTTGATCCATATATATTTCTTCATCCAAATCTCCATGAAGAAATGCTATCTTAACATCAAGCTGCTCAAGATGCAAATCCTCAATAGCAACTAAAGACAATACAGTCTGTATAGAAGTCATTTTAACTACAGGAAAAAGAATATCACCAAAATCAATACCTAGTTTCTGTGCAAATCCTTTCACTACCAACCTGGCCTTATATCTCATATGTCCATTCTCACCTTCCTTCAATCTATAGATCCATTTGTTCTTCAGTGTCTTCTTTTCCGCTAGCAACTCAACCAAATCCCACGTTTGGTTCTCTTTCAAGGAATCAATTTTCTCATTCATGCCTAGCTCCCACTGATTCTTGGATTCCACCTATATTACTTCATCAAAACTCTCTGGTTCTATACCATCAGTGAGCAATAAATAAAATAATGAAGGGGAATATCAAATTGGAGGTTTACTTACCCTTTCTGACCTCTTGATGGGTGTTTGAGACTCATGCACAACACGTTATCTGCCAAATTCTCTGACAGTGACTGGCCTTGGTCACCTCCAGGCCTATAACTGATCAATGTCGATTCCACATAATCGACGTCAGTTCTTGTATTACCGACATCGATTCCTTCCTGACCGACGTCAGTCTCTATGTTTTCCTGTCTGTGATTATTCTTTTTTGCGAGCTCATTTTAGACCGTCACCTCGTCCAAATCAACATTGCTTTGCTCAGATTGATTTAGCTTCTTGAGTTGATCACTGTACATCACTTTTTCATTAAAAACAACATCATGGCTCCTAATTATTTTGTTAGTTCCTAGATTCCAAAACCAGAATCTGAAATCTCCAGAGCCATAACCAATAAATGTGCACCTCATAGATTTAGCATCCAGCTTCTTTTTATTTTCCTTATCAACGTGCACAAAGGCTTCAAAACCAAAACCTCTGAGAAATGAAAGATCTACCTTTTTACCTATCCATGCCTCTTCTAGAATTCCACCATCTAGAGCAGTAGAGGGTCCTCTGTTAATCAGGTAAACTGTAGTATCCACAGCTTTTGCCTAAAACTCTAAGGGCAAACTAGCATGCAACCTCATACACTGTGCATGCTCTAATATTGTTTTGTTCATCTTTTTAGCAACTCTATTTTACTGAGGTGTCCTTGGAACCATCCTTTGCCTGCATATTCCATTCATATAACAATACCAGTTGAACTTATAGCTGCAAAACTCACCACCATTGTCAGATATAAGGCACTTCAATCTCTTACCTATTTCATTCTCAACTAAAGCTTTCCAAATCTTAAAAGTGTCAAAAACATCAGACTTTTTCTTTATACAATAAACCCATACCTTTCTTATAGCATCATCAATGAAAGAAACAAAATACTATGATCTTCTAATAGAAGCAACCTGAGCTGGTCCCCACACATTTGTGTGAACAAGCTCCAACTTGTGCTTCGTCTTTGTTGACCCAGTCTTGAGAAAACTCACTCTCTTCTGTTTCCCAAAAATACAGTCCTCATAGAAATCTAGATCTATGCTTTTTTAAATCTGAAAGCTTACCTTTTGACTTAATAATAGACATTCCTTCTCACTCATGTGGCCAAGCCTCTGGTGCCACAACTTTGCATCTACATCTGAAGTAGATAATACAGAAGGATAATTATCAGTAATACAATTACATAAATAGAGAGTACCTACTCTCTTACCTCTGGCCAATACAAGTGCACCCTTAGAAACCTTTCAAGATTCAGCTGTGAGAGTTACTGTGCAACCCTCATCCCCTAACTTTCCTACAGAAATCAGATTCCTCTTCAGGCTGGGTACATGCATGACATCTCTCAACACCCATGTGTTGCCATTCTGCATTTTTAGCTGCACTTTTCCTTTGCCAATAATTTTACAAGGCTCATCATCCCCTAAATAAACTATTCCAAAATCTCCATGGACATAGTCACTGAAATATTCTCTATTAGGGGTTGCATGGAAAGAGGCACTAGAATCTATAACCCAAGATTCTATATTATTATGCAAAGAGAATATAATAGCATCTTGTGCAACAATACCTGCAACTTTTGCTTCTTCTTTACCTTCTTGCTGATTTTCTTCTTTAAGTTTTGACCAGCAATCTTTCCTTGCATGCCCTATCTTTCCACAATTCCAGCAGGTTATCTTCCTGCCATTTCTAGATTTGGATCTACCTCTCATCTTTGACTTAGACCTTGATCTCCCTTGCTTGCTCTTTTCTTTTTTCCTTCCCCTGATTTCAAAACTTAAAGCATTCCCTAATGTTTTCTCTATGCTTTTCTTGTAAATTTCTTCATTCAAGATTACACTAAAAACATCATCTACTTTTAAAATATTTGAAGCAGATGCAGTATTACTAACTTCCATTACCAAGTTGTGTCAGCTTTTAGGTAAAGAGCATAAGATTAATAGAGCTTTAATTTCATCATCAAAAACTATTTTGACTGAATTTAATTGATTTACAATTCCATGGAAATCATTTAGATGATTAGATACAGATCCACCTTCCTGCATTTACAAATTAAATAATTGCTTCATAAGATATACCTTATTTGAAGCTAAGGGTTTTTCATATAAATTTGCTAAATTAGTCATTAACTCTACCGCTGACTTTGCATGTGATAAATTAGATATCACAGTAGATGCCAGACTTAATCTTATAGATCCAAGAGCCTTTCTATCAAGAACTTCCCATTCTTCATCTTCCATGTCTGTGGGCTTCTTTGAAACCCCACCTAATGGTAAGTATAGATCTTTCTGATACAGATAATCTTCTATCTACATTTTTCATAATTGGTAATTCTTGCCATTAAACTTCTCCATTCTCAGTTTACTTTCTTTTGCCATTGCTTTCTCCCACTCAAATAGAAATCCCTGTGAGTAACCTGTAATCAACAAACACTAACTAGATCTAAAACACCTGTTAGTCAACCTAGCTCTGATACCACTTGTTGGGGATCAACCAACAAACTTGTTTACTATTATGTAAGCAACTAAATACGGAGTTAAACTAGAATAATAAGTAACTAGAATCAGAAATAGCAAAGAATAAGAGATACAAGAAACCACCTTGAAAACTTGTATTAAACTCTTCCAGAAGGAAATACAATGAAGAAAATCTCACTTTCTTCTCACAGCTCTCAAATGTACAGATCTCTTTCCATATCTCTTTCCCTCAAGAGTTCTCTCTCTCAATTACAACCAATTCAATCCTTGAATTGTCTTCTACTGTACAATACAATTCTTCACTACTAAGCTAAGAAGATCTATCCCTATTATATAACATTAGGGATTCATGAGCATACAATATCAACCATTAGATTACACCTCCTAATCAAGGGTTCAAATCAGTCTTGCCAAAAATAGAAATGCAGACTTACAACTAACAGCTAAACTCATCATGCAAACAATCTATTCTATCCATGAAAATAGATTCTGGATGCACAAGTGATCGGCGTCGGTCCCTGTCTACCTGCCTGTGACTGACGGCGACCGATCCATAACCAACATCGGTAGCCTCTAGTTCATACCTGACCATTGATCGTGACTGTAAACTCTAGCAACTTATGCATATGCTCATTTGTTGAAGCTTTTAGCTCCACAACTCAATAAAGGAGATCTAATCCTTTAAACAGTTCTTCAAGAAGACCTATCCCTTGAGGAATAGGGAGAAAAGGCAGCCTTTGAATACCTCAACTCCTCCAAATAATTTTAGAACTCCTCTAGACACTTCTTTAAGTAACAAACCTGATCCACCTAAAGGAAGAAGCACTAAACCCAACTTTGAAATTCCTAGTTCTTCTAAGACTAGTTATAACATAGTTGATGACATAAAAAATATAAAGGATAATATCACTTTACATGAAATTATATAGATTACATAACAAAGGTACCTTCTACTATAATCATTATCAAAGAATTCCAACAATCCACCACAGATTGATCATGCCAATATGACTATGCACAAGGCCAAGGCTGAACATCCTCCTTTCTTGCTCACTGTCAGGAAGTTTGGTAAAAAATTACATAATTAATTATTAGATTCATGAAAATATACCAATATCATGCTTTTAGGTATATGTAATCAACTTAGCATAATTCCCATTAAGTCTTATAGGGTTGTCACCCAATTAGACAAATTTAGAGTTAGGGTAATCAGGGAACTTTTAAATGTACATATACAACTAGATTGTGAGCCTAGGGTGCAACAATTCATTGATATTCAAGATTTTTATTTAGGTGATGTTTATCGAATTTTATTGAGTAGGGAATAGACCAAGGCTTTGAGTGGTTACATGTCTATAGATTGCTCACATTTGTGGCTACCTTGGAAGGGGGTTCCCAATCAAATCAGGTTTCAAAATGATCCAAGAATGAAGCATAGGATAACTGAGTATAATGATATAAATGAAAGGGTTAACATAACTAAATTAGACTTAGGGGTTTCACCCTAGAAGATGGTAAGGTATGTGATCCCAAGATTACTCATGTTGTTCTTAGACTATGAAAATTGTATTTTGATGGTTTTATATGTAATGATAGATTAGGTGTTGGTATTGTTTTAACTAACCCCACTAATATAAATCACCATGATTCTTACAGGATTTAATTCCCTTATACTAGGTTTACTATCTTGCTAAATATGAAGCCCTTATATTAGGTTTACAATTTTATATAAAGAACAAGGTCAAAGAACTGCTAGTTTATGGAAACTCAAAACTAGTGGTTAACCAAGTTAGGAATAAATACTAATTTAATCTCTCATAATTTAAAAGGTATAAGTTTAGGGTTTGGGATCTAATTGAATCCTTTGATGCCTTTAGCATCATTTCTATCCCAAGGGGAGAAAACCAAGCTACTAATGAGTTGGAATATATTGTAGCCAACCTCATGCCCAATCAAGATTCCCATTAGCATTGAGTTAATCCCTTTTCCATCAGCCCCTGATAATGTTAACCATTTATAAGTCTTCAATGATAATCAACAAATATTGGATTTCATGACCAATTATGGGGTATTTGATGCTCATATCATTGATGAAATGGATGAACGTACATCTAGAGAGGGCAAATTTAATGGTAAAGTCATTTATTTAAATGAAAACAAGATCCCCAAGGGGATGATTGATTTAGAGAGACTCTTTGATTAGGACAAACTAGTTAAGGTTTCTAAGGTTCCCAAGGTAAGAGAGAAAGATTATAATGACGTTGATCATGGCATCCATGATCAATCTTGGCTAGTAAATGCTGGAAAGGCCTACATAAACATTGAAAATAAGAAAGCCAAACCTTTCCTAATATAGGGTGTCATAGCATGGTCCTATGATGACTTAAAGATCTTTGATTTAAGGGTCATCACACATATTATACCCCTTAAAGAAAGCTAAAAACCATTCAAGAAGAAATAGAGGCCTGTAAACCCTATCCTAGAACCCATGATCTTCAAGGAGGTCAAGAGATTATTAGATGTTAGGATTGTCTTACCCATTAGGCATTCCACATAGGTGGCTAATTTGATGCCAGTCAAGAAGAATAATTGTGAGATTAGACTTTGTATTAACTTGAAGAACTTAAACAAAGCATAAAAAAAGAACAACTATCCCTTTCCTTCCCTAGACAAAGTGATTCAAGTTGTTTCAGGTTCAACTATGATGGATTTTCATGTTACAACCAAGTTTTGGTTGATAGAGAGTATAGGATGAAGACAAATTTCACCACAAATTGGGGGACCTTTACTTACAAAAGGATACCCTTTAGAATAATCAATACAGGAGCCACCTTCTAAAGAGATATGGACCATGCCTTCCAAGTATTGATAGGTAAATGCATCATTATTTATATGGATGATCTAATAATTTTTTATAAAAATAAATAAGATCACTTCATGAATTATTAATAAGTTTCTAAAAGATGCAGAAGGTATGGAATTTATTTTAACCCTAAGAAGAGTATCTTTTGTATGACTGAAAGAAAATTATTAGGTCATGTTATAACCAAATATGGGATCTCTATAGATCCTAAAAGAGTGGAAACCATATCTAGAATAAAACCTCAAAATAGTAAGAAAGAGCTAAAGTTATTCTTTGGTAAGATAAATTTTGTAAGAAAGTTTATTTTTGGTTTTGCAAAAAGTGTTAAACCACTGAATGACATGTTGAAGAAGTATGCCAAGGTCACATGGAATGAAGATTATAGAAAGGAATGTAATGATATCAAAGACACCATTAGCCAGGTTCCAGTCCTCATAAGTCTTGACTTCTCAAGGGGATTCTACCTCTATTCCTTTACATCTGACCACACTATGGTTGTAGTGTTAATTCAAAAAATTGAAGGGTGTGACCACCCAATTGACTTTATGAGTACTAATTTTAAGAATGCTGAGTTAAATCATTTATTGATTGATAAACATGCATATGCATTAGTTAAGGTAGTTAAGAAATTCGAGCATTATAGCCTTAGAAATAAGGTACATTCTATCTTACCTGACCTTGCCACCAAACTTATGCTAAGTCAGAATAAACATGGAGAATGAAGAGGTAAGTAGATATCAATTTTTCAAGAATAAGACTTGGAAATGAAAATAACAAAATTGGTGAGGTGTCAAGGTTTGATCCAGATGATTTATACTATTAACTCTAGGCTAAATATTATACAAGTAGATTAGTAAAAATTTCAAGCTAATGAATGGTATGATTCAATCATACACTTTCTAATTAAATTTACTTATCTTGCAGGTCTATCTAGGGAGTAAAAGAGGGCCCTAAGATTGAAGGAAACCCACTAATTGATCAATAATGGGATCTTATATAGGAGAAATTTTAAAGATATTAGTTTGAGATGTCTCACAAGAAGAAGCCACCCAAATCATGAGCACCTTTCATGAAAAGCTGGGCAGTGGGCATCCTTCTGGGAAGACCACAACCCATAAAATTCTTAGAGCTAGCTATTATTAGACAACCATTTTAAGGATGTTCACAAACATGTGAAATAATGTCATTCATGTCAGATCTTTAGCACCAAGCAGCTAAAGGTAGCAATGCCTCTACAACTAGTCATGATTGATAAACCCTTTACTCAATGGAGGTTAGACTTTGTTGGGGTAATTAACCCCAACTCATCTAAAGGTAAAAAGTATGTCCTTACTACCACAGACTATTATACAAGGTGGATTGAAGTTGTAACCCCTAAATAATGTAAGACTAAAGAAGTGATCAACTTCTTGAAAGAAAACATCTGTACCAAGTTTGGAACTCCAGTATCTCTAGTGTGTGATAATGGATCGACATTTATATCTATACAGATGACTGAATGGGCTTATGATAATGGCATATCTCTCAAGTTTGAAACCAACCATTATTCCCAAGGGAATGGATTCTCTTGGTCAACAAATAAAAACCTAATGGAGGCAATCAATAAATTTGTTGAAGACAAGCCCATGACCTGTCATAAGCTCCTTAAATTTGCACTTTGGGTTGATAGAATAATAATCAAGAAAGATTTAAGAGCCTCACCATTTCTATTGGTGTATGGTAAATAACATATTTTTCCTATTACTCTCAAATTGCCTACATACAGATTTATGCAGGAATATATGTAATAAAGCCAAGAGCTTTCCAACTCTAGATTGTTGGACATCATTCAGATGGAAGATGCAAGAGAGAAAGATTTTGATAATTTTAGGAAGAATCAAACCACAGTAAATAGATGGTTTGATAAAGGGTCTAAAATCAAGGTGTTTAGACAGGGAGACCTAATCCTCCTTTAGGATAAAGCATTTGAACCTAAGGGAAAACATAGTAAATTTACACCCTTGTGGATTGGCCCATACTAGATTCAAAAACATTAAGAAACAACACCTTCAAGGTTTAATATCTACAAGTAAAAAAATTTATATTTCACACCAATGGGAAATACCTTAAGCACTACTTCTTTTCTACCCTTATAGAGGTCTTCATGGAGTAATTTTTATGATGGTTAGATTTAGAGTAGGTAGGCTAGCTAGTTTCTTTTCAGTTCTTTCCTTCATGTCCCTTATTTGTATATAAGCATGTGTATTTTTCCCCCCCTTTTTTTTCTTTATTTCTTGTTTTTTGTTGTGTGTTTATTTCTTATTGGTAATACAAAGGTAAAAATTGCTAAATTGCAATCTCGTAGGAGAAGTTTTGAAATTTTGCAAATGAATGATTCAAATTCAATAGACCAATTTATGGATCAAGTGTTGAATATAGTGAATCAAATTAGATCTAATGAAGAAATAATCATGGATCAGAAGATCATAGAAAAAATACTTAGGAGTTTATCTAGTAAATTTGATGCAATAGTTGTAGCTATTGAGGAAACCAAGGATTTGGAACAGTTATCTGTAGATGAATTAATGGGTTCCTTATTAACACATGAATCCATAATGAATAGGAATAACAATACTTCTCTTGAGAATGCTTTCAAGTCACAGGTATCATTTGGTAGAGGAAGAGGAAGGTCAAACTTCAGAGGAAGAGGTAGAGGTAGAACTGGAAGGAACAATCCAGATCAAGGTGAAAATAGTAATCAAAACTATAGCAATAGAGGACGTGGCAATAATCACTTTTAGCAAAGTTCACAAAGGTTTGATAAATCTAATATTCAATGTTATTATTGCAAAAAATATGGACATTATGCAAGTGACTGCAGAAGGAAACAAGGATATATGGACAAGCAGAATGCTAATTACACAAATGAATCTAGTTCTAATCCAAGTGAATCTAGTTCTAATCCTGGAAGCTTATTTATCACTTGTCATGTTACTCAAGAAAAAGTTAGATATATTTGGTTCTTAGATAGTGGATGTAGTAATCATATGACAGAGAATAAAGAATTCTTTGCTAGTCTTGATGATTCTTTAAAATCTGAAGTGAAATTAGGAAATGATATCAAAGTGGATGTAATGGGTAAAGGAGTAATAAATGTTTTGAAAAAAATGGTGAAAGAAGGTTTATACCTGATGTTTATTTTGTACCTAGACTAAAGCATAATCTTATGAGTGTGGGATAGTTAGTATAGAAAGGTTACAAAGTATCCTTTATGGATAATGTTTACACAATACTAGACAAGTTTCCAAGTGACAGGTTGATAGAAAAAGTGGAGATGACCAAGAATCAGATGTTTCCTCTTCGAATTCAGTCATCCAAGGAGAAGAGGAAGCCCACTTCAAAACCATGAATCTAGACCAATCATGGCTATGGAACTTAAGGTATGGACATTTACATTTTGGAGGTTTGAATTTGTTACAGAAGAAAAATATAGTGAAGGGATTACCACCAATAGAACAACTAGAAAGTTCATGTGATAGTTGTATTCTGGCAAAACAACATAGAGAGAGCTTTCCAGTAGGAGCCTCATATAGAGCAAGGTAATATTAGAGCTAGTCCATAGTGATTTATGTGGACCAATGTAAATTTCATCACTTTGAGGTAGTACTTATTTTCTAACCTTCATTGATGACTTTAGCAAAAAGACTTGGATATACTTTCTCAAAAATAACTCTGAAGCCTTTGGAAAATTTAAAGAATTCAAAGCTATGGTTGAAAAGCAAAGTAGCCATTACATCAAGGTACTTAGATCAGATAGAGAAGGTGAATATATGTCTAATAAATTTTGAGATTTTTGCAAATATCATGGCATTAAAAAGCAATTGACTACAAGGTACACACCACAATAGAATGGTGTAGCAGAAAGAAAGAATAGAACAATCATGGAAATGGCTAGAAGCATGTTGAAGTCCAAACACTTGTCAAATGAATATTGGGTAGAAGCAGTAGCATGTGCAGCATATATTCTAAATAGAAGCCCAATAAAGAGTGTCAGACATCGAATTCCACAATAAGCTTGGAGTGGTAAGAAGCATAGTGTACATCATTTCAAAAAATTTGGTTGTATAGCATATTCTCTTATACCATCTAAATTGAGAAAAAAAATTGATGATAGAGATGAGAAATGCATTTTTATTGGCTATAGTGAAGAATCAAAGGCTTATAAGTTGTATAACCCTATTTCAAAGAAAGTGATTATTAGCAGAGATATTAAATTTAAGGAAAAAGAAGCATGGGATGGTAGCACCATCACAATTGGAGCACCAATTCCACAAAATGAAGAAGAATCTAAAAAACAAAATTTGAAAGGAGATCAATCCTCTCCACAAGCAAGAACAAGCACTCCAATAAAAACACCTAAGAGGTTTGAACAAGGTGAATCATCTGGTCATGCATGTCATCCTACTCCAAATTTACAAGTAAGTGATGAATCAGATCCAACTCTTGCTACTTTAACATCAAGATTTAAAGGTAAGAAAATGAGAAACTTGAATGAGATTTATAATCAAGAAGAGAAGTTAGATTTGTGTTCATATTTTTCTCTTTTCACTCATGATCCTATGTATTATGAAGAAGCAGTTAATGAGGAACATTAGATAAAAGCAATGGCTGAAGAGATGAATGCCATTGAATGAAATCAAACATGGGATCTAAAAAATTTTCCTGAAGGTAAGGATTGCATAGGAGTCAAATGGGTTTATAAAACCAAATTTGATGCAAATAGAAATGTTGAAAAGCACAAGACAAGATTAGTAGCAAAAGGTTTTGCACAAGAACACGGAGTTGATTATAATGAAACATTTGCTCCAATTGCTAGACTTGATACTATTAGAATGGTTTTAGCAATAGTTGCTCAAAATAATTGGAATGTATATCAAATGGATGTCAAATCAGCTTTCTTGAATGGTTTCCTACATAAAGAAGTGTAGGTAAAATAGCCACCAGGTTATGAAGTGCAAGGACATGAAGAAAAAGTCTACAGATTAAAGAAGGTCTTTTATGGTCTCAAGCAAGCACCAAGAGCATGTTATAGTAGGATTGATTCATATATGACAAATAATGGATTCAATAGAAGCAATAGTGAGCCTACTTTGTACACAAAAATCAACAAAGAAGGTCAGATTTTGATTGTGTGTTTGTATATTGATGATTTGATTTTCACTGGAAATTTGTCTATAGTCACATTTAAATCAGCAATGAAGAAAGAATTTGAAATAAAAAATTTGGGATTAATGAAGTACTTTTTGGGCATAGAATTTGTACAATCAAATAAAAAAA
Organism: Torreya grandis; assembly: GCA_037957365.1. Classification (NCBI taxonomy): domain Eukaryota; kingdom Viridiplantae; phylum Streptophyta; class Pinopsida; order Cupressales; family Taxaceae; genus Torreya; species Torreya grandis. Next base: position 3,254,911 of record JARHVA010000966.1, on the reverse strand, counting down.
AATTATCTATGAAACTAAATATGCAAAGGATGTGTTAAGGAGATTTAAGATGTTGAATTGTAAACCACCACCTACACCAGTTGCTACAGGGACCAAACTTAGCAAAGAAGACCAAGGGTCTAATGTTGATTCAACAAAATTCAAAAGACTAGTTGGTAGTTTGATGTATCTTACAGCTACAAAACCAGATATCATGTATGGTGTTAGTTTAATCTCTAGATTCATGCAGTCACCGAAAGACTCACATTGGCAAGTTGAAAAGAGGATATTGAGATATGTGGCAGAAACTACAGAATATGAAATTTTATATTCCACAACTAATGATTTTAGTTTGATTGGTTTTACTGATAGATATTTTACAAGTAGCATTGTGATGAAAAGCCTGTTGTCCTCATACTGCAATTCGTCTTCTCATAAAATCAAACTTGATGCTTTATCCTCTTAATGAGCAATAGGTGAACAGGTGCTTTACCATTGAAGATACGTCAATTGTTAAGTATGATAGTCTCTACAACTCAGCTGCTACCATATCCTGATGGCAGAGTCCACTAGAATATTCTAGCTTGTAACAATTCCATAAACTGAAGGTGCTAAGTTCCAATCACTTTTTATGCATAACTAGAACATTAGACCATACTAAAATGTAGTGAGACTACCAAGGCTCAAACCAGACTTAAAACAAAAACCACAATGTTTATCAAAATTTGTTTATCCAGATATTAACTAAAATCATACACCTGCGCTCAAACTTCTCCAAGCTACTCAATGTAAATCATGTCCTTCAAAGGATAAGCACATATCCTAAAACATATGTAGTTCCTGATCATGGCTTCATTTTTTTGTTTTCTCTTTTTGAAAAGAGCTAACAATGATATACCAGACACAAATATAAGCAGGGTATCTTGGCAAAGCTCCAAGCACTGGAAGAAACAAGCCACCTACAATGCCAGGACCCATCACACTCAACAGAAGCTCACTCCCATCAGACAGAAAGGAGGCCGCCTTGAAACATCATGAAACCGTAAACTGCCAGCAAAAATAGGTTACCAAATACTATTGTTGTACAAGGCAAAAACCCATAAGTCTATTCGCACTCTACAGAAGAAGAATTGGATTTAAGAGAATCCAAATCTGTTAAAGAAGAATTTGGCTGATCCATTAAATGGGTTTCATTAACTCCATCAGACACTAAGCTATTATGGAACTTAGGGCCTAAAATAATAAATCTATTTTTCCAAAATGCAAGCTGAACAATCTTTTCAGTCAATGGCAACCGATCCAAGACAGTCAGATTCCCTTCTATGAACACAGCCAAATCTCTTAATGTCGTCAGAAATTCCAGATAGCCCAACGGACGCCCCAGATAACCATAACTCTCTCAAAATTTCTTCGAATTGTATGTTAGACAACTCAAATTGAAGATTTAAAGTAAAGCACGTCAAATTGGACAAATTTTATCCATAAAATGACAAAATGCCACGAATTTCTGTAGCATGACCAACTGACCTAGTTGAACAGAATACTACGGCTTTAATTATTGTCTCATTGGGAACTATGCATTCATAGATTTTATTCTTAATTGGGTCAAACACCTTACAAATATAATTCATAATATCCTTGATGCCTTAACATCTGCCCATGGCCTTACAAAATAGGCGAAGGTATCCACATTACGGGTTTGTGCAAATAAAACACAAAAACAAATGAATCCTTGCAAAGAATTTTTTTTCACTTATAGAATAGAATTAAAACAATTTCTGTAGCAGCACCAGGCACATGTTTTTCCTCTACATATTCCTTTAAAATCTTCATCATCATCTAGACTACGAGGCTGCTTGTTATGTGGAATAGTCTTTGCATAATCTCTGCCAAAATCATCATCATCCAATCCTCCATTTTCTCTTTTCTTCTGCATCCTGCATCCCCCTGTTCTTACAGCAACTTCTCTTTGAAAGAGAGGTCCTTCCTCTCTCTCCTACGCCACCTTCCTCTCTAATACTTTTTTCTTTCTCAAATTACTACCCTCTATCCCTGTCCATATCAGAACAATATATATTTTGTTTTGAATGAATCTTTTCCCTAACCTCTACGCCCAACTTGGGCTCCAAAAACAAAAACAGTTTTAGATTTGCAACAATATTCCAAGGTTGAAATATTTTCAACCATTCCTCCTCTAGTTTCTCAACAGCCCACAATTACCTTTTTACTTTTACTTTTTACATTTTATTCCTCAACAACATTTACGAGGGAAAATATAATGATTTGAAATTCGAATTTGAACATGCTTTGTAGCCATGTCTTGCCTGAAGGTGTATGTAGATGCTCCTGCATCATACTCTCCCTCTAGAAATAATTTGAACCTTAGTTCAAATGCAATGCTTCCTCCATGCATTAGTCTTCATTATATACCTAGATCCCAAGGTCTTGTTTTGAATGCCATTGCTTGAGTTTGTCTTTGATGGTCTTTGTCTTTCATCTTACTTTTCTTCCTCTTCTGGTATGTTCTTCTCATCTCCTTCTCAGCTGCAATCTCCCACTTCCATGCTTCTTCATCTTCATATATGTCTTCAAAGTTTTCATCTTCTATACTTGCATTCAAAACATCAAAAGCAACCTTAGTATAAAAACATTGAGGCCATGAAGCCTCTTGGCTGCCTTCACATTTCTGCTCCTTGATCAAAACTATTTTGACCTCTTTGCTTTGCTCTTGTATTGTCTCACTCTTTCCAATGTTGTCTTCACCATGGCTTGTACCTTTACACAACTCTCTTGGAGGATTCAACAACTCTTCTATCCTCTTCAACTCTTCACACAACACAAGCTCATCCAAATCTTCATGTCCTATATCAAACTTAGGACCAGATTGTCTTTCATCTTCTATAAGTACATTCATCCACTTTATGGTTTCTTCATACAAATCAGCTTCTTCACCAACATCAATATAATTATCAAAAACAATAGCAGTATTCATACCTTTTGTCTCCTTGCTTTCTTCAATTGCTACTTGAAGCCATCTTGTTTGCTTTGCTGCATACATTCTCCTTTCCTTATCATCCATCCCTGTGGAAGTCTTTCCTTACTGCATATTAGTCCTTACAACCACTTTCCATTCTTCATTTTCCATAAAAAGATTATTAAATGATTCAAAAACATCATTATCCCATTTATTGCAAGCAATTGACTTACCTTTCCATGTACTTGTGTCATCCTTCACCTTTTTCCATTGATTTCTTGGTGTGTTCGTCTCAACACTCACATCTTCTTCACTCTTAGCCTTCTTAGGCACCCATACTTGTTTCTCTTTCTTACCAATTGACTTCACAAGCCATTTAGGCATCTTATAACCATGCTCTTGTGATACTACTGAAAAACCAACTTTGTTTGTCCTTTTATTCTCTTGCACATTCATATGAGAAAAATCAATCTTATAAGATAAACTTGCCTGCTTGCTTGCTTGTGTGCTTCACCATCTACTTAGGCATTATGTAGCCATGATTGACTGCTTTGTGTGAGGACTTCATCTTCCTCTTGCCTCTTCTAACATGTGTATTAATATCTTCATGCTCACAATAACAATCAAAATCAGCACTTAACACTTCATTTACCTCTTTGATAGTTTGTTTCACGGAGCAATCTTTCTCTTCCTTTGTGCTTGGCTGTCCTCTTTCTTCTTCTTGGCCTTCAATGGCATCATGGAATTTAGCTTCATATTCTACCTCTTCTCTTTCTTGTATGGGTTCTTCAACACCTTCCTTATGTATTAACCAATGCATCTCTTCTTCTTTATCAACAACAGCAAATTCTTTCCTCTTTCTTACACATTCACTTGTGTACTTGGTGTCTTCTCTTGCACCAATCTCTTCACTCTCCAAGGCCCTTCTCTTGACCTTCATAAGGCTGCTCATACTTTCATTTACCCACTTAAAGACAATATTAGAAATAAAAACAAGAGACCAAAATGTCTCTATGAGTGTCCTCTTAATGGACATTCTCATCTTTCCAAATGCTCTTCCTGGCACTTCATCTTTTCTTTCTTCTCTTTTCTTGTCCTCCATAATGAGAACCTTCTTCTCAACTTCTTCCTCTTGCTGCTCACTTGGCAACCTTCTTACCTTCTTCAAGCCTCTATGGGCTTCTCTTTTCATGGCAATCTTCTTTTGCCTCCATCTCCTCTTCACTAGGAGATCTATTGGCCACTTCAACCTCCTCCTCATTGGCCATACCCATGCTTGCCTATTCAGCTGCATCCAAGACTCATATTCATTTTTAACCTTAGCTAATTCTCTCTTCAAACTAGCAATTTCTTTATCAAGTACAAAATTGTCCATACCTTTGATGCTTGCTTTCCTCTTGGTGCCCTCATGTACCTTGCAGCTCTGCAGTGCCTTCAACAACACTTCCATCTCTGAGATATTCACCCAAGTCTTTTCCACCTTGGTCTCTTGATCCCTTGTCTCACCCAAACCTTTTCTCCTTGACTGGTCTTTTGACAATCTTCTTGATCACACCTAGGCCTTTTGCATCCTAGTCTTTTGATCCTCTTCTCTCAATCCTGCAGCAACTCTTATACAACACTTCATCAAATACAAATCATAAATCCAAGTTTACCTTGCTTTGGATCTTCTCCTCTAAGCCTTCCTTGGCTTCTTCTCTTCTTAAGCCTCAATGGCTTGGCTGCCTTGAACCTACAACTTCTTCACTTGATTGCTTCTCAACACAATAATTCATCTCAAACAACAAAGATTACTCATACCTTTTTCTCCCCAGGGTCTTCTAGTGCTTGTCTTGTTGATCCTTTGGCCAAATCCTTGTCACAATTGTAACATTATTGATAAATGCAACCGTTCCAAATTCTGCAACAACTTATGATCAATTTCTAAGTCCCAAGAGCTTCTAACTCTGATACCAAATGATGAAAAGCCTGCTGTCCTCATACTGCAATTCATCTTCTCATAAAATCAAACTTGATGCTTTGTCCTCTTAATGAGCAATAGGTGAACAGGTGCTTTACCACTGAAGATACGTTAGTTGTTAAGTATGACAGTCTCTAAAACTCAGTTGCTACCATATCCTGATGGCAGAGTCCGCCAAAATATTCTAGCTTGTAACAATTCCATAAATTGTAGGTGCTAAGTTCCAATCACTTTTTATGCATAACTAGAACATTAGACCATACTAAAATGTAGTGAGACTACCAAGGCTCAAACCAGACTTAAAACAAAAACCACAATGTTTATCAAAATTTGTTTATCCAGATATTAACTAAAATCATACACCTGCGCTCAGACTTCTCCAAGCTACTCAATGTAAATCATGTCCTTCAAAGGATAAGCACATATCCTAAAACATATGTAGTTCCTGATCGTGGCTTCATCTTTTTGTTTTCTCTTTTTGAAAAGAGCTAACAATGATATACCAAACACAAATATAAGCAGGGTGTCTTGGCAAAGCTCCAAGCACTGGAAGAAACAAGCCACCTACAATGCCAGGACCCATCACACTCAACAGAAGCTCACTCCCATCAGACAGAAAGGAGGCCGCCTTGAAACATCATGAAACCGTAAACCGCCAGCAAAAACAGGTTACCAAATACTATTGTTGTACAAGGCAAAAACCCATAAGTCTATTCGCACTCTGCAGAAGAAGAATTGGATTTAAGAGAATCCAAATCTGTTAAAGAAGAATTTGGCCGATCCATTAAATGGGTTTCATTAACTCCATTAGACACTAAGCTATTATGGAACTTAGGGCCTAAAAGAATAAATCTGTTTTTCCAAAATGCAAGCTGAACAGTCTTTTCAGTCAATGGCAACCGATCCAAGACAGTCAGATTCCCTTCTATGAACACGGCCAAATCTCTTAATGTCGTCAGAAATTCCAGATAGCCCAACGGACGCCCCAGATAACCATAACTCTCTCAAAATTTCTTCGAATTGTATGCTAGACAACTCAAATTGAAGATTTAAAGTAAAGCACGTCAAATTGGACAAATTTTATCCACAAAATGACAAAATGCCGCGAATTTCTGTAGCGTGACCAACTGACCTCTTTGAACAGAATACTATGGTTTTAATTATTGTCTCATTGGGAACTATGCATTCATAGATTTTATTCTTAATTGGGTCAAACACCTTACAGACTTAGAATTCATAATATCCTTGATGCCTTAACATCCGCCCATGGCCTTACAAAATAGGCGAAGGTATCCACATTACGGGTTTGTGCAAATAAAACACAAAAACAAATGAATCCTTGCAAAGAATTTTTTTTTACTTACAGAATAGAATTAAAACAATTTCTGTAGCAGCACCAAGCACATGTTTTTCCTCTACATATTCCTTTAAAATCTTCATCATCATCTAGACTACGAGGCTGCTTGTTATGTGGAATAGTCTTTGCATAATCTCTGCCAAAATCATCATCATCCAATCCTCCATTTTCTCTTTTCTTCTGCATCCTACGTCCCCCTGTTCTTACAGCAACTTCTCTTTGAAAGAGAGGTCCTTCCTCTCTCTCCTATGCCACCTTCCTCTCTAATAATATATTTTTTCTCAAATTACTACCCTCTATCCCTGTCCATATCAGAACAATATATATTTTGTTTTGAATGAATCTTTTCCCTAACCTCTACACCCAACTTGGGCTCCAAAAACAAAAACAGTTTTAGATTTGCAACAATATTCCAAGGTTGAAATATTTTCAACCATTCCTCCTCTAGTTTCTCAACAGTCCACAATTACCTTTTTACTTTTACTTTTTAGATTTTATTCCTCAACAACATTTAGGAGGGAAAATATAATGATTTGAAATTTGAATTAGAACATGCTTTGTAGCCATGTCTTGCCTGAAGGTGTATGTAGATACTCCTGCATCACATTGATGACAAGAAGAGTACTTCTAGACATGCCTTTCTTTTAGGAATAGGTGTGGTCACATAGGCATCTAAAAAGCAACCTATAGTGACACTTTCATCAGCGGAAGCAGAGTATGTAGCAGCCACATTAGTAGCATGTCAAGCAACTTGGATGAGGAGAATATTGACAGATTTATTACAAGCACAGGAGTCAACACCAATCTTTTGTGACAACAAATCAGCAATTGCATTATCAAAAAATCATGTTTTTCATAAGAGGAGCAAGCACATTGATACAAGATTTCACTTTATCAAAGAGTTAGTGAACAATGGAGAAATCCATCTAGAGTTCTGCAGATCTAAAGACCAATTGGCAGATATATTCACAAAGGCATTAGCAAAGGAGACCTTTGATTATCTAAGACAAAATTTAGGCATTGTAAATGCTAAAGTAGTTAGCGGTAGAAATTAAGGGGGAGTGTTAGAAACTGCGCACTATAATTTCTCCACTTCAGTCTAACTATCTGTTTGCCTCCCTCTCATGCACGCCTCATGCACTGCATGCTCAACAGTTAACAGTGAGTTTATTCAAGCAGTTAGAGGATTAGTTTAGACTTAGTTAGCTGTAGTCAAACAATCAGTTTTTTTCAGTTATTTTTGCTTTCATATTCTATTTATAGACACCTTGGGCGCAACATTGTAATGGACAAGAAAAAAAGAAGATCAATAAATTCAAGAAAATCAAAAAATTCTTGTTTTTAGCATTGCTGTAGCAATCTGTTGAAGTCTGTTTTTATTTTCTTGTTTTTTCTGCTCTGTTTATTCTAACAGAGCGTTGAACTCCATGATTAATGATCTCACCAGAAATCTTGGAGACATCCCTGCCAGCCATCGGGCGGGCAATAGGAAGCTTACTCCAAGCTCAGCTAGAGATGTGTTTGTTAACATGGGGAATTCCTGTTGGGAACGCTTGGCTGAAGCAAATAAGAAACTTTTGGGTCGCTCCTTTCTCGACGATGTGATCTTCGGTGCCCAATGATTAAGTCATCAAATCTTAATTAAACTATAGAGGCGTGTTAGATGTGATGTGGAATTTCATTTAGGATTATAATCTCCATTAAACTATAACAGAATATGTATAGAGGAGTCTCGTTATAATTCTTAGGAAATTGGCAGATGACAAGCGTCAGCTAACAAGCGGAGGCCAAAGGAATTTCCTTCTGTCCACTTGCATTCTTCATTATCAAGCGAGCGGATGCATATTTGAGTTGGAACGCTGTGAGCCTCTTAGGTTTTTAAGGGAGGCATATGAGAATGCGGCAGGCGATGCTAAATGTTTCAAAGATGCGATACAAAAGAAACTCAGACTCTGTGATTTCAATGAAGATTACAATGTTGTCGACATGAATTTGCAGCATGCAGCACGGATGGGAGATCTCATAATCATGAAGAAAATGCTAGATTGCGGGGCTAATGCACTGAACAGAAACAATATTCAGGAAACAGCAGTTAATTTTGTTATAAATTTTCCCGACAATGATAACTTAGAAGAGATTCTAAGAAGTTTGTTCGACAACTGTCCTGCAAAGGACCAGTTGGCCAATGCCCAAGATGGATGGACTGCCCTGTATTTAGCGTCAAAGTACGGTACATGTGAACTGCTTCTTGATTACGGGGCAAGACCAGAGGCTCAAAACAAGAAAGGTCGAGTTCCCTTGAACTGCTTCTTGATTAAGCGAAGCAGGGATGAAGTTGTCGATGTGCTCATTGGGAAAAGCAACATTCACATGCTTAATTGCAAAGACAATGATGGCAAAACCCCATTGGACTTGGCAGCTGACCAAAATGATATAAAGCTAATGGCAAAGCTATTGCTAACTTTAGAGCAACCGCCAGATTCTTATTTTGATAATGTCTTGGACTATGACAAGCTTCTTCGTCAATTTGCATTCCAGGGCAACACAGATATCGTCGGAAAACTGCTAAAGAGGGAAACAAATCCACTAGATGCTGACGAGGAAGGGAAAACAGCGTTGCACTACGCTGCTCTGTGTGAAGATGAACTCCAAGCAGCTGAAACAGTTCGTCTATTACTCGAAGAAAGTAACGACAAGAATACATTAGTAGCCAAGCGTGATGGAAGGGAAAGGACAGCTCTCCATCTTGCGGCCTTTCAAGGAAATTTTTGGGCCTCTTTGAAATTAGTAAAAATAAAAGATGCAGATGACCGAAGCCCTCTCTATCATGCTGTTCAAAGAAGGCGCGATAATGGAAGATCTCGGAGGTATCCAACTAGCTGATTTGAAAGATTGTAGCGGGCTAACCTCATTGCAAGTGGCTGCTTCAGAGGGAAAAATACATCAAGTGGACGCCCTCCTTTCAGAATCAAAATGTGCAAAAATATATGTAAAGAAACCTGATTGCCTGGGACAAACGGCCCTTCATAAAGCTGCAAAAGGGGGACACAATAAAAGTTCTCCTTCACTGGGGAGCTGATCCGCTTCTTGAGCGTGATTGTGATGGTAGAACGACTCTCCACTATTTGGTTCAAAGCACAACGGGAGAAGAAAACTGCTATTCTTGTGGGCCTCAGCTGCTGGCTTAGGCACTGCTGACCAAAATCTAAATGGCTCTTCTTTAAAAACGTTTCTTTTAGACCAAAAGAAAGAGATCACGGCAGCTGCCGAGCCAAACAATTTGCTGAGAATAGCTGCTTGCCTAGCCGATATTGAAATGACGAAAGAGCTGCTTACCAGATGTGGTCAGAATGCAGACATAAAACATGAACAATGGATTAATGGCTTAGAAGAAAAGCAGAGACAAAATGTTGAGAAAGGTATTTTCATAAGCTTTGCAGTGCTTTATTTGATTACATATGTTAGAGACTGGAGTTATTTTCTCCAAAACTACCAGTTCCACCTCCTTCTCATGCATGCAGCAGCAGTTAACAAACAGTTAAACAACAGTTAGAGAATTTGTTTTAGTTTCAGTTTGCATGTAAATACTAAAATTAGTCTTCAGTTTGCTTTTCTAATTATTGTTTGCTTTCATATCTATTTAAGAAACCCATGGGCATAGCTTTGTAATTGCACAAGATCAAGATCTGCAAGAATCAAGAAAGTGAATAAAATTTTCATTTTCTAGAATTGTTGTAGCAATCTAAGTTTTGTCTATTATATTTCTACTCTTTTATTTTCCTACAAATTGGTATCAGAGCTTTGGAGAGAAGATCCAGGGAGAAGAAAGGAATAGCAGAGGTCTTGTGCCAAAGAAGATCTATCTAGGTGAAAAGCTGCAGCAGCAGCAGAGTCGTTGGAGAAGATTTTTGTTCTGGGACATGAAGGAGAAGCGTGCAGTCAGTTTGGTAGAAGTCGTGAAGAGGAGAGCGAAAATGGTGAAAGGAAGCGCCCAAGCTAGAGGTGTATTGCGAAGAAGAAGAAGAGTGTGGACAGATTGCTTCGAAGAAGTGCTTAGATGCTTCCAAAATGAATGCCGAAATTATAGCATTGATGGCCGCAGTGCTGTGTTTGAAAAGACGAGCTCTGTAGAGCTTGTGTTACACAGCGAGTGAATCTGTGAAAGTGTGTGTGTTGAACAACGAGTGAAGCTGTGAAAGTGTGTGTGTTGAACAATGAGTGAAGCTATCAAAGTGTCTGAAGATCAGGGTGATCATTGGCAAATCTAGACTAACGTGGATAGAACCCAGCAGAGTCCTGGGAGGAAACCTGAGCAATTAAGCGTCAGGTGAAAGAAAGGTAAGGTAAGCAAGCAAGAAGCTTGCAGTGTTGGACATAAGCATGTCCATTGATAGCCTTTCGACAGGCTACTCCTCAATCTTAAATGCTAAGTGAATGCTCATTGAGCAATTGTATTTGTTCGTAGCCTCAATCTAGGCTATATCAAGGTGGTGTATTCCACATATAAGGCGATGTATTTCAAAAGGTGGTGTATTCCACATATAAGGTGATGTATTTCGCAAGGTGGTGTATTCCACATATAAGGTGATGTATTTTGCAAGGTGGTGTATTCCACATATAAGGCAATGTATTTCGCAAGGAGGTGTATTCCGCATGATTGACAGATATATTCATAAAAGCATTAGCAAATAAAATTTAGGCATTGTAAATGCTGAAGTAGTTAGTGGTAGAAATTAAGGGGGAGTGTTAGAGACTGGAGTTAATTTCTCTAAAACTACCAGTACCACCTCCTTCTCATGCATGCAGCAGCAGTTAACAAACAGTTAAACATTAGTTAGAGAATTTGTTTTAATTTTAGTTTGCATGTAAAGACTAAAATTAATCTTCAGTTTGCTTTTCTAATTATTGTTTACTTGCATATCTATTTAAGAACCCCATGGGCATAGCTTTGTAATTGCACAAGATCAAAAAGCAAGATCAAGAAGATCTGCAAGAATCAAGAAAGTGAATAAAATTCTTGTTTTCCAGAATTGTTGTAGGAATCTGAGTTTTATCTGTTATATTTTTGCTATTTTATTTTCCTACAAATCTCTCCCTTTTCTTCTCCCTGGATCTTCTCTCCAAGGCTGTGATACCAATTTGAAGGAGAAAAAATAGAGCATATAACAGAAAGTAAACACAGAGAGACTAAAAAGGGAGAGATTTATAGGAAAATAAAAGAGCAAAAATATAACAGACAGAACTCAGATTGCTACAGTAACTCTAGAAAACAAAAATTTTATTTACTTTCTTGATTCTTGCAAATCTTCTTGTTCTTGCTTCTTGATCTTTTGCAATTACAAAGCTATGCCTATGGGTTTCTTAAATAGATATCAAAGCAAACAATAATTAGAAAAGCAAACTGAAGACTAATTTTAGTCTTTACATGCAAACTAAAACTCAAACAAATTCTCTAACTGTTTGTTAATTGCTGCTGCATGCATGAGAAGGAGGTGGAACTGGTAATTTTAGAGAAATTAACTCCAGTCTTTAACACTCCCCCTTAATTTCTACCACTAAATACTTCTGCATTTACAATGCCTAAATTTTGTCTTAGATAAAGATGTCTCTTGTCCATTGTTTAAAATTTGTATTTTTCTTTGCAGTTTTGAAACAAATTCAATCGATTGCTGAGCAGGGAAATGACCAACCCACTATTTTAGATAATCTTGGTAAATCCTAATTGGGCCCTCCTCTTTAAATCAAATACCGTATTATTATATATTTCACAACTTAAAAAAGATAATGCTTTTTAATGCTACAGGGAGAATTGACTTTGCACAGGGTCTTGTTGCCTTGCTTTTGAATCCTTATTTAAACCCTTCTATTGCTGTTGGCATCTCTAGTAGCTAGGGTATGGGAAAATCTAGCTTGATGATACATGCAATGTTCGATTAATTTATTATGTTATAAGATCTAACTTTCTTCTTATATACATTTGAGTCTACTTTACTTCTTCTTTAATTTAGATAGAGATTATTCTATTGAAGACATCAGCTTAATTGGCATTATTTCCTCCAAAATCGTATACTCCTAATTTTCTTGGAGTTCTAAAATTGAAGTTATCGAAAAAGGGTGAAAAAAAGTCTAAAGAAATTGAGTGATGGGTAGAGTTTGTGATAAAGGATTCAAAATTTCCCAATAACCTCTTTGTCACCATGATGAAAGAGATCTAAAGATGATAAATGTCTGCGGTCAAAGGGATTCGAAAATGTATATTTCAAAAAAATGAAGAAATGGGTAGAAAGGTACGTTTTGAAATTAGAAAATATTATTTACTATTTTTTTTTTTCAAACTCTTTTAGATAGCTAAATTTTTTATGGGGTTGTTTCCTAGCATGCGAAAACACTTGGTGCATTTCTTAACAACTATGAAGCTAAATATAACAGTGTTTTTAAATCTCTAGCTGCCATTGACAGCAGTGACATGGTAGGTGTGCTTAAACTTAAGGATTGAATGGCTTCAATATTTAGTTTTCCCAAAATCATTTTCTCAAATTTATGTTTAAATGTTTGTTTTTTAATTCTCAATTCACGTCTGAATGCCAATAATTAGATTCAAAAATTGATGTTTCAACGGAGGGAAGTGTGCTTGTTATTTTAACTGTCTGATACAATGCATCAAAATACTGAAATGAATCAGAAGCATTGGCAGGAATGGTTGTGGAAGTCACTAAAGAAATGGAAGGAGTAATGACATATGTCCAATGGCTGAGCACATGTTGGAGAAATACTTGGAGAAAACAAAAATATAATAGCTGAATTGAAACAATCTTTCCTTGTCTCCTTGCAGTGTTTTTGGCAGCCTCATTTAGTTGGATTGTGTGGATACTATTGGATAAATATAAGGTCAAGGAATCTATCGAGCTAAAATATGCATCTTTACCAGCAACCATAATCATTATAATGTGGACTTTAGTGAAGTCAGTGATGAGCATTGTAAATCTTGTGTGACAGAAAAAATAGAGCATCAAAACAAATATAAAAGAAAATAAAAATAGAGCACAGATTGCTACAGCAATCAATGAAGATTATTTAATATTATTATTCTGCATATGAAAACTGTGATTAGAAGCTACATTAATAGAAAAGAATGACAAACAAAGCTGAAATTCAACTAGTGTTAAACAGCCAGTTCTCCAAGCACACTTTGCTAAGACTAAAAATATTGATCATGCAAACTACATGCATGAAGGGGGAAACAATAAGTTAAACACTGAGTGGATAAATTATCTCTAGTGCGCTGTAGTTTCTAACACTCCCCCTTAATTTCTACCACTAACTACTTCAACATTTACAATGCCTAAATTTTGTCTTAGATAATCAAAGGTCTCCTTTGCTAATGCCTTTATGAATATATCTGTCAATTGGTCTTCAGATCTACAGAACTCTATATGGATTTCTCCATTGTTCACTAACTCTCTGATAAAATGAAATCTTGTATCAATGTGCTTGCTCCTCTTGTGAAAAACATGATTTTTTGATAATGCAATTGCTGATTTGTTGTCACAAAAGATTGGTGTTGACTCCTTCTGTGCTTGTAATAAATTTGTCAATACTCTCCTCATTGAAGTTGCTTGACATGCTGTTGATGTGGTTGCTGCATACTTTACTTCAGCTAATGAAAGTGTCACTATAGGTTGATTTTTGGATGCCCATGTGACCACACTTGTTCCAAAAAGAAAGGCATGTCCAAAAGTACTCTTCCTATCATCAATGCTACCTGTAAAATCACTATCAATATAATCAATCAAACAAAAATCATTAGTTGTGGAATATAAAATTCTATTATCTCAATATCCTCTTTCCAACTTGCCAATGTGAGTCTTTTGGTGACTCTATGAATCTAGAGATTAAACTGACCCCATACATGATATCTAGTGTTGTGGCTGTAAGATACATCAAACTACCAACTAGTCTTTTGAATGTTATAGAATCAACATTAGACTCTTTGTCTTCTTTGCTAATTTTGGTCCTTGTAGCAACCGGTGTAGGTATTGATTTACAATTCAACATCTTAAACCTCCTTAACACATCCTTTGCATATTTAGTTTGACAAATAAAAATTCATTTATCTGATTGTACAACTTCTATGCCCAAAAAATACTTCATTAATCCCAAATCTATCATTTCAAATTCTTTCTTTATTGTTAATGTAAATGTGTCTATAGACAAATTTTTAGTGAAAATAAAATCATCAACATACAAACACACAATCAAAATCTGACCTTCTTTATTAATTTTTGTGTACAATGTAGGCTCACTATTGCTTCTACTGAATCCATTGTTTGTCATGTATGAATCAATCCTACTATACCAAGCTCTTAGTGCTTGTTTGAGACCATAGAGGGCCTTATTCAATCTATAGAATTTTTTTTCATGTCCATGTACTTCATAACCTGGTGGCTATTTCACATAAACTTCTTCATCTAGGAAACCATTCAAGAAAACTGATTTGACATCCATTTGATATATATACCAATTATTTTATGCAACTATTGCTAAAACCATTCTAATAGTATCAAGTCTAGCAACTGAAGCAAATGTTTCATTATAATCAATTCCATGTTCTTGTGTAAAACTTTTTGCTACTAACCTTGCCTTGTGCTTTTCAACATTTCCTTTTGCATCAAATTTGGTCTTATAAACCCATTTGACTCTTATGCAATCCTTACCTGTAGGTAAATTAATTAGATTCTATGTTTAGTTTCTCTCAATGGCATTCATCTCTTCATCCATTGCTTTTATCTAATGTTTTTCATTAACTGCTTCTTCATAATACATAGGATCATGAGAGAAAAGAGCAAAATTTGAACATAAATCTAACTTCTCTTCTTCTTGTTTATAAATCTCATTCAAGTTTTTCATTTTCTTACCTTTAAATCTTGATCTTAAAGTGGCAAGAGTTGGGCCTGATTCATCATTTACTTGTGAATTTGGAGTAGGATGACATGCATGACTAGATGATTCACCTTATGCTAAGCTCCTAGTTGTTCTTATTGAAGTGCTTGTTCGTACTTGTGGAGATGATTGATCACCTTGAAAATATTATTCTTCAGATTCTTCTTCATTTTGGGCAATTGGTGCTCCAATTGTGTTGGTTTTATCAATGCTTCCATCCCATGCTTCTTCTTCTTTAAATTCCACATCTCTGCTTATAATCACTTTTTTTGAAATGGGGTCATACAACTTATATGCCTTTGATTCTTCACTATATCCAATAAAAATGCATTTCTCACCTCTATCATCAAATTTTCTTCTCAATTTAGATGGGATAAGAGAATATGCAAAACAACTAAAAATTCTAAAATGATGTACACTATGCTTCTTACCACTCCAAGCTTCTTGTGGAATTCAATTTTTGACACTCTTTATTGGGCTTATATTCAAAATATATACTGCACATGCTACTGCTTCTTCCCAATATTCATTTGACAAATGTTTGGCCTTCAACATGATTCTAGCCATTTCCATGATTGTTTTATTCTTTCTTTCTGCTACACCATTCTGTTGTGGTGTGTACCTTGTAGTCAGTTGCCTTTTAATGCCATGATATCTACAAAAATATTAAAATTTATTAGACATATATTCACCTCCTCTATTTGATCTAAGTACCTTGATGTAAAGGCCACTCTGCTTTTCAACCATAGCCTTGAATTCTTTAAATTTTCCAAAGGCCTCAAACTTATTTTTGAGAAAGTATATCCAAGTCTTTCTACTAAAGTCATTAATGAAGGTTAGAAAATAAGAACTACCTCCAAATGATGGAATTTGCATTGGTCCACATAAATCACTATGGACTAGATCCAATATTACCCTTGCTCTATATGAGGCTCCTACTAGAAAGCTCTCTCTATGCTATTTTTCCAAAATGCAACTTTCACATGAACTTCCTCGCTGTTCTATTGGTGGTAATACCTTCACCATATTTTTCTTTTATAACAAATTCAAACCTCCAAAATGTAAATGTCCATACCTTAAATTTCATATCCATGATTGGTCTAGATGCATGGTTTTGAAGTGGGCTTCCTCTTCTTCTTGGATGCACTGAATTCGAAGAGGGAACATCCAATTTTTTGTCATCTCCACTTTTCTTATCAACTTGTCATTTGGAAATTTGTCTAGTATTGTGCAAACATTATCCATAAAAGATACTATGTAACCTTTCTATACTAACTATCCAACACTCATAAGATTATGCTTTAGTCCAGGTACAAAATAAACATCATAAATAAATATTTTTTCACTATTTTTTGTCAAAACATTTATTACTTCTTTACCCATTACATCCACTTTGTTATCATTTCTTAATTTCACTTCTAATTTTATGGAATCATCAAGACTAGCAAAGAATTCTTTATTCCCTGTCATATGTTTACTACATCCATTATCTAAGAACCAAATATCTCTAGCATTTTCTTGAGCAACATGACGAGTGAGAAATAAGCTTCCATAATTAGAACTAGATTCATTTGTGTAGTTAGCATTTTGCTTGTCCACATCTCCTTGTTTCTTTCTGCATTCACTTGCATAATGTCCATATTTTTTGCAGTAATAACATTGAATGTTAGATTTATCAAACCTCTGTGAATTTTGCTGAAAGTGATTGTTGCCACGTCCTCTATTATTATAGTTTTGATTATTGTTTTCACCTTGATTTGGATTGTTCCTTCCATTTTTTCCTCTGCCTCTTCCTCTGAAGTTTGACCTTCCTCTTCCTCTTCTTCTACCAAATGATACCTATGACTTGAAAGTATTCTCAACAGAATTATTGTTATTCCTATTTATTCTGGATTCATGTGTTAACAAAGATTCAATTAATTCATCTACTGATAACTATTCTAAATCCTTGGTTTCCTTAATAGCTACAACTATTGCATCAAATTTGCTTGGTAAACTCTTGAGTATTTTTTCTATGATCTTCTGATCTGTTATTTTTTCTTCATTAGATCTAATTTGATTCACAATATTCAATACTTGACCCATAAACTGGTCTATAAACTCTGAATCATTCATTTGCAAATTTTTAAAACTTCTCCTAAGAGATTGCAATTTAGCTATTTTCACCTTTGTATTACCTTTATAGGTGGTCTCTAAGATTTTCTATGCCGACTTAGATCTCATTGATGTTGCAACTCTAGAAAAAATAGATTCATCCATTGCCTGTTGGATTAAAAATAGAGCTTTTGCATCATTTTCTTTGTTCTCTTTAAGCTCTTCCTTTTGTGCTCGAGTTAATGCTTGATGGGTAGCCTCATCCTATGGTTCTACAAACTATTTTCTACCAAATCCCAAATATCTTGTGAGCAAAACAATGTTCTCATTTTAATTTCTCAAAGATCATAATTTTTACCATTAAAAATGGGAATCTGGAGCTAAAAAATACTATTGTTTGTTGTCATGTCTCAAGCCTATTTGTTTGAATGAGATTTGCCTGCTACACACAAGTCTATGAAGTGCAAGATGGACACTTCGAAACTAGCAATGAAACAATCTTGCAGTGTTGTGTGCACTCAAACTTGGGTTATCTTGAAATTAAAAAAAGCAAGAAATAGCAAAAAGTAAAGAATATAACACAGGCACCAATCGCTATGGCAATCTAGAAAAGGTGAACTTATTAAATCTACCTTCTTGGGTGAAAGAAATATTAGAGTACTGCTACAATTGCATAGAATTTGTAGATAATGATGGGAGAGATGCTCTCCACTTGGTCGCTGAAAATGTAGTGCAAATATTTGGTAGAATTTCTATGCTCTCCTAGACCTCCATGCTTCAGCTAGGGCTCAACAACTCTTTCACTGCCTACTTCTGTTATTCCCTCTAGCTATGCTCCTCTAACACACCTGCTCTCTGATACCAATTTGACAAAAAAAATAGAGCACAGATTGCTATGGCAATCAAAGGAGATTATTTAATCTTATTATTCTGTGTATGAAAACTGTGATTAGAAGCTACATAAATAGAAAATAATGACAAACAAAGCTGAAATTCAACTGGTGTTAAATAGCCAGTTCTCCAAGCACACTGTGCTAAGACTAAAAATATCGATCATGCAAACTACATGCATGAAGGGGGAAACAATAAGTTAAACACTGAGTAGAGAAATTATCTCTAATGTGTTGCAGTTTCTAACACTGTGAGCACTCAGTTGATGAATTATATAAAATTCCATGATCATACAAATAAACTGGGTTATCAGGAAAGAGTAATTTTTGATATATCATTTTCGGAGGAAATTGTCAAAAAACTATATTTGCTATCCATTGTTTCCATTCAAATATGGAGCCTAATTACTTACATTCTATCATTAGAATGGCACCTAGTTACTTACATTCCATCATTGTTATGTCCAAAATGGGTCAAAGTAACTGCTGCTAATCCAAAAGCTCGTCCTATACTCAATGTTAGTTCTAATCTTAGAATAATAATTTTTGTTGATGATTTGGACCGATGTCAAGAATTTGTGATTTTACAGGTAAATCCCAAACTAATATGTTGGTGTTGGATGCTCCAAGATTTATCTCTTGTTAGGTGTTTATTAACATAAATTTTATGTGATACAGGTTTTATCAGCAATTAATCTTGTCTTAGCAGTTTGTGAAATTAGTGTAGTAGTAGTCATGGACAAAGTCCTGATCGATCGAGCAATATTTAAAAAGTACAAAGATAAATCTTTGAAAACTAGTCAGTCATTAGCATATAAGTATTTGCAAAAGATAATACAACTGTCACTCGACCTCCCTGACCCAAGTGAAGTCAAATTTGAGTGTTTTTTAGAATGACAATTGGGTGTGTTCCAGAAAGAGATTAAGGATGAGAATCCAGAATTGGAAGAAGATGCACATGACTATTCAAACTCATAAATAGATATAGACTATAAGGTTCTTGTAGAATTTTAAATAAAATTAAATCACAATCAA
This sequence comes from Torreya grandis, assembly GCA_037957365.1. Taxonomy (NCBI): domain Eukaryota; kingdom Viridiplantae; phylum Streptophyta; class Pinopsida; order Cupressales; family Taxaceae; genus Torreya; species Torreya grandis. The sequence goes on along the minus strand of JARHVA010000966.1, from coordinate 3,235,682 downwards.
ATATATGCAATATTCATAATATAGAAGAAATAAGAATTGCAAAAATAAAAAATACTTCTTCGAAAAATTAGAATCATTCTCTTTTTCCTTGAAAATAAAGATCAATTACAATGTATTAATAGAATTGCATGTGAACATGCTTTTCTAATTATTAAATAAAATATTTTAAATTTATCTAAATAATAATTAGCATGTAATATCAATTAAAACTTACTCTAGCCTTTCTAAGGATTTATTTTTTCTAAAAATATATTAATTAAAAAATAACTAACTGTCTAAATTTAGTTCTACAAAAACTGTTCATGCAAATTAAATTTACACTAATAGTCTAAAAATAACACTGAGTGAACTGCACTTAAGCATCACTTTTCAACATACTCTACTCCATCTTGATGCTGAGAGGGCTCACAATTTGATCTCTGAGTTTCAAAAATTGATTCTTTGCAACTGCCTTAATGAAGATATCTGCGAACTATTCTTTAGTGTTGATGTATCTCAATTCTACTACCTTTTTTTGCACTAAATCTCAGATAAAATGATATTTCAAATCAAAATGTTTTGTCCTACTATGATGGACTAGATTCTTGGCCAATTTAATATCACTAATGTTATCACAAAAAAATATTGTGGGCTGAACTTGAATCTCTCTAATTTTTTCAAGAAGTTGTCTAAGCCATAATGCTTATGTACCTGCTGAAGTGACTGCAACATACTCTGCTTCTGTAGAAGAAAGGAAAAGTATACTTTGCTTCTTTGAGCTCTAAATAATCAAACTAGAACCAAAATAAAAACAATTCCCAGATGTTGACTTTCAGTCATCCAAACTACCTCCCCACTGAGAATCACTAAAACTAACAAGATTGAACCTTTTAGAAGTGTAGTAATGAATACCAAAATCTAGAGTGCCTTTCACATACCTTAAAATTATCGTGGCTGCCTTCATATATATTTTTCATGGCTCTGTCATGTACCTTGAAATAAGTGAAACTGAATAAGAAATGTCAAGTCTTGTATGAGTTAAAAACATTAAGCTTCCAACAATACTTCTATAGGCTATCTCAACAACTCTTTCAGCACCATCATCTCTACACAACACAACTCCATGAGCAACTGGAGTGGAGACTAGTTTACAATCAACCATATCAAATTTATTCAACATAACTTTAGCATACTTTGTTTGACAAATAAAAAATTTATTCTTCTTTTGATAAACCTTCATTCTTAAAAAATATTTCATGAGGCCTAAATCTTTCATCTCAAATTCATTCATCATGAAAACTTTGAATTCATCCTTCATCATAAAACTGCTACCCCTATACAACAAGTCATCAACATACAAACTTACAATTAGAATATCATTACCTTCTTGTTTGTAGTAAAGGGTAGGTTCACTCTTAATTCTTTGAAAGCCATTCTCTTGAAAATATCCATCAATCCTAGCATACCATGCTCTTGGTGCTTATTTGAGGCCATACAAAACCTTATTTAACTTGTAGACATGATTTTCTTTTCCTTGCACTTCAAAACCTTGTGGTTGTTCCACACATACTTCTTCTTCTAAGTACCTATTCAAGAAGGGACTTTTCACATCCATATGATGGATGCTCTAATTCTTTTGAGCAACTAATGAAATCAACATTTTAATGGTCTCTTGTCTTGCTACTAGTGCAAATGTCTCTTCATAATCAATGTCATACTTCTGTGTGAAGCCTTTAGCAACTAATCTTGCCTTATGCCTTTCAACACTTCCATCACTATTACACTTAGTCTTGTAGACCCATTTGGTGTCAATCTTCTTCTTGTCATGTGGAAGCTTTATAAGCTCCCAAGTGTCATTTCTATGAATAGAATCCATCTCTTCTTGCATTGCTTGCATCCAAACTTCATTAGTATATGCATCTTCAAAACATGATGGTTCAAAATCAGCATTGGTAAGTAAAGCAAAATTCAATGTCTCACCTCTTGGATTTTTTTCATGTGCTTGATTTGAACTCCTTTGATAAATGTCATTCAATCTTCTTACCTTCCTTGTAGAACTAGAACTTGAATCTGGACTTACACTTGGAATTGAACAACTAGATGAGGGGTTACTTGGTGGATTTGTAGCACTTGGACAAAAATATTAGTAGGCTGGTCATGATTAATATCCTCCATAATGACTTCATTTAAATCAGATTTTGAATTCTCCATATGGCCTTTTTATGACCATAAACTCCCCTTTCATCAAAAATCACAGCTCTTAACACAATAAGACTATTAGTGAGAGGATTATATAATCTGTAAGCCTTACTTTCCTCACTATATCCAACAAAAATACATGACTCACTTTTGGGATCTAACTTTTGCCTCTTTTTATCAAGAACATAAACATAGGCTAAGCAACCAAAAACTTTGAAATAATTAACATTTGGCTTTTTCTCATACTAGACTTCATACGGAGTCATCCTGTCAAGTGTACTAGTGGGACTCTGATTGAGAATATATACTTCTGTAGCAACTATATCTCCCTAAAAATAATTGCTTAATCCCTTTATTTGTAGCATGCTTTGTTCCATCTCCACCACTGTATGATTCTTCCTTTCAGCTACACCATTTTGTTGAGGTGTGCATGCAGTGGTGAGTTGTCTTTTGATGTCATGCATATCACAATAACCTTGAAAGGCTTTTGAATAAAATTATCCTCCATGATCAGTCCTTAAGCATTTAATTTTACACCCTTTGTCATTTTTTACAAGGGCTCTAAACCTCTTGAATGTCTCAAGATCTTCACCTTTGGTCTTCAAAAAATAAATCCAACACTGTCATGAGTAATCATCAATAAAAGTAATGAAATGTGATGACTCACCCAAACTCTTTATCTACATAGGACCACAAATGTCTAAATAAACTAACTGGAGTGGATAATGAGCCCTCCATGCATTTCCTTTTGAAAATTTCTCTCTTTCATGTTTTCCTTTAGCACATCCTTCACAAACTTCATTGTGCTCTTAAACCTTAGGCAAACCAGAAACTAATGCCTTTGATGTTAGAATTTTCAAACTATGAAAATTTAAATGCCCATACCTGAGATGTCACAACCAACTTGTATCCTCATATGCCATATTGACAAGGTTCATGTTATGTTCACTAAATTTCAATGGGAACATCCTATTCTTTGTCATAAGTACAACTGTTACCACCTTATTTCTTTGATTCTTATCATAAATTATACATTGTTGATTTTTAAATACAACTTTATAATTCCTCTCACATAATTGTTCAATACTCAACAAATTATGCTTTAACTTTGGAGTGTAATAAATATCTTTAACACTCTTCGTACCTTCTTTTGTATGGACTTCCATAGCTCTTTTTGCAGCGACCTCCAATGATTTGTCATCACCAAGCTTGATCTTGGATTTAAAACTTTCATCCATTATAGAAAAAAGTTTTTTATTCCCTAACATGTGTTTAGAACATCTCGAATCTAAATATCAAACATCTTTAGAAATATTTTTAGCTTTGTCATAAAATAAAAATAAATTATCTAGAGGATTCTCATCACCTTCTTGAGCATAATGAATGATTTTATCATTATTACCTTCTTTTAATCTACACTCATAATTAAAGTGGCCATACCTATTACAATGATAACACTGGATATTTCTTTATTAAATTAGCCTCTACCTCTTCCTCTGAAACCACCTCTTCCTCGAAAACCACCTCTGCCTCTATTTCCTCTTGAGTAATTCTGATTTTGACCTCTACCTTGGCCTTGATTAATTTTGATGCTACTATTGGCATCTTTATTCTTTGTGATTTGTAATTTAGAGGAAAAAGCTTTCTCCTCACTTTTTCCAAATGAATCTCTCAATCTTTCTTCATGAGACATCAAAGATCCAACTAGATGATCAAATTGAAGGGTAGACAAATTTTTTCTTTCTTCTATGATTATGGCAACATGGTTCCACCTTGGTGTGAGAGTCCTCAACACCTTTTTTATCACAACCTCATTGCTAACAATTTCACCAAGTGTAGCCGTTTTATTGACCACATCTTTTACTCTGACATAATAGGTACTCACACTTTCAGCGTCTTGCATGTTCAAATTCTCTCTTCAATGTCTATAACTTGATAACTTTGACTTGATCACTATCTTGGTAAGCTTCTTTTAGAGTCTTCCAAGCATTCTCTATTGTCTTTGCACCTGGAATTCGTGGAAATAGGGTCTTATCTAGAGCTATTTGAATATGAAATAAGGTTTGAGCATTCTTTTTCTTAGCCTCCTTAGCTGTTTTATCATTCACTGTGATGGCCTTTCAATCAGCTGGGTTTGAATAACCTGATTCAATAATCTCCCACAAATCTTTTTCTATAAAAAAAGTCATCATTTTGATACACCAATAATCATACTCATTTCCATAAAATTCTGTGATGGGTAAGGAGTTAGAATTTGACATGATAAATTTTTCGCAAAATTTCAACTACTAAATCTTTAACCCAAAAGAAAAAAACCTACTCTGATACTAGATGTAAGATTTTAAATAAAATTAAATCACAACGAATTAAATCACAACGAAATATATGTATTTATGCGGGTGACCAAATTTTAACCCAGTCAATTCCTATAAGAGAGATGCTGTTTGTAAGGTATAGCGAAGGGGAGCGAAACACATTTTGTTATTTTCAGAAAATGGCTACAGATTGCAGAAAATTTCCTCGAGAATGGAAGCGCTTGCTCAATTACCATCGACTGGTGTGGAATATTTTTTTCATAAGCAACAAAGCCAGGTTTTTGGCTGGATGGCAGGTTCAGTTGATTACCTGGATATTAATTTGCTGGGAATGGCCTGAGAATACGGATATTATTATTTGGGTATGCGGTATGAAATCCCCTTGAGAAGCCATTGAGGGGATGTTTTATTCATTGGCATTTGCAATGTTTTATTAATCGAATTCAAGTTTAAACGTAACCTTGCCGAGCCACCTTAACTGCTTGTTTTTTGGTGCAGAAATGGAACAAAATTAGTTTTCTTGAAACCTCAACATCAGAATCAGAATCACTGTCTCAATCTAAATCTAGTGGTCCTTCATTATGAATGATAGTGGAGCATTTCATAAAAAATGAGAGTTGGATTATGCTAGAACATAAAGATCAGAAGATTATAGAAGGCAATAAAGCTGAGAAGATGCCGGCTGCTGTAGATCACCAGGGTACAGCTAAGACGTTAGTAGATTCTTAAAAAAAAAAAAACGACATTAGAAAAAATGGAAGAACACTTGAAAGAGAAAGGTGTTTCTCAGAACACAAAGGATCTTGAAAGCAACAACAGGAACCAGTTGAATTTGAGGAAATAGCCAAACCGCCATACCCTGTCGAAGAAGGAGATGCAACTAATGTTTTAGAGTATCCTGAGGATAAAGAGACCACACCCGAAAAACTGGAAGATGGCATGAAAGAAGATGTTTGGTGATGGCCCTTAGTAAGTGACTTAGCTTATAGGATCAAGAGATTGTTGTGAAAGCAACATCAGGATCATGATGGAGAAATTAGATGAAGTTGTGAAAACATTAAGAAAGGAAATGGATGAGCTGAAGAAAGACATAAAAGCATTATAGGAAACAAAACAACAGGCTGGAAAGAAAAAGAAGTGTGGTGAGGAAAAGAAAAATAAGCTAAAAATTTGGCAGAGAATGAAATTAGCTTTGGACAGATATGATGTCTCCATGGAAGGTACACAAACTTTTCAGAGGTTCAGATTTTACTGTGTAGCTGGGTATCTCCCATGGCCATTGGCCAAGGAAGAAATTGACGAATAGAGCTTACTTTATGTCCATTCAGTTTATTCTGTAGTCAGTAAATTATCTGGTGTTTGATCTTGGAACCTTTGTCAACCGCTTTATACATTGGCCACTCACTGTTCATGGTTTTAGCCTTTGCTCTCTTTCAGCCATCACTCTGGGTTATCGTTTATCTATATTTTTCAGTTGTCTCAGATCGTGTTTGATTTTAAAATACATATAAGGGAAGAAAATTGTGTTAGAAATTCAATATTAATTGGAGATAATTTCTCCCACCTCCCTCCTTTACCATGCAAGCAGTTAAACATTCAGTTGAACAATCAGTTAGTAAACTGATAGTAAGCAATCAGTTAGTTAGCAAACAGTTAGTCAGAGAGTTGGTTTGCATGTAAAGACTAATTTTAGTCTTGATTTTATTTTCGAATTATTGTATGGATTCAAATCTATTTAAAGACGCTTGGGTGCATCATTGTAAGCAAGGAAAATTGAAGATCAATAAAATCTCATCCTTCAAGAGATTGTTGTAGTAATTGTGTTTAGTTCTTATTTATTTATTTGAGTTCTTGTTTTTTGCATGTTCTCTTTACTTTGACAAATTGGTATCAGAGCTTAGGTTGTGGCAGAAGATCCTGGTTAGGAAAGCAGCCAGCAGAGAAGCGACAAGAAGAAAGGAGAGCGAAGTAGTCGGGCACAGAAATTGCCAGTACGCAGCGTAGAGACTGCCATCGGCAGTCAGGAAACCGACGTCGGCCGACTCCTAGACCGACATCGGAAATATAACTGACATCAGCAATATCAGTTGACCGACCGCGGTATTTTAACCGTCGTTGGCGACTGTGTGTCAGAAACAGCGACCAAAAAATCATTTTCAGCGTGAGAAATGGCAGCGTACAATAGTATTTCACAGCCTCAAATTTCCATTTTCAATGGTAAAAATTATGATTTCTAGGCAATTAAGATGAGAACTTTATTTTACTCACAAGATGTATGAGATTTGGTAGAAAGTAGTTTTGTAGAACCGTAGGACGAGGTAGCCCATCTGGCATTAAATCAAGCACAAAAGGACCAGCTTAAAGAGAATAAGAAAAAAGATGCAAAAGCATTATTTCTCATCTAACAAGCATTGGATGAATATATATTTTCCAGAGTTGCAGCAGCAACGAGATTCAGAGAGGCATGGAAAATCTTGGAAACTACCTATAGAGGTAATACAAAGGTAAAAATTGCTAAATTGCAATCTCTTAGGAGAACTTTTGAAAATTTGCAAATGAATGAATCAGAATCTATAGACCAGTTTATGGGTCAAGTTTTGAATATAGTGAATCAAATTAGATCTAATGGAGAAACTATGACGGATCAGAAGATCATAGAAAAGATACTCAGATGTTTACCCAATAAATTTGATGCTATAGTTGTAGCTATTGAAGAAACCAAGGATTTGGAACAATTATCTGTAGATGAATTAATGGGTTCTTTGTTAACACATGAATCTAAAATGAATAGGAATAATACTTCTCTTGAGAATGCCTTCAAGTCACAGGTATCAGTTCGCAGAGGAAGAGGAAGAGCCAGGTCAAGCTTCAGAAGAAGAGGCAGAGGCCGATATGGAAGGAACAATTCAAATGAAGGTGAGAACAGTAATCAAAACTACATTAGTAGAGGATGTGGCAACAACCACTCATAGCAAGGTTCACAGAGGTTTGCTAAATCTAATGTTCAATGTTATTACTACAAGAAATATGGTCATTATGCAAGTGACTGCAGAAATAAACAAGGATATGTGTATAAGTAGAATGCTAATTACACAGGTGAATCTAATTCTAATCCAAGTGAATCTAGTTCTAATCTTGGAAGCATGTTTCTTACTTGTAATGTTGCTCAAGAAAAAGCTAAAGATATTTGGTTTTTAGACAGTGGATGCAGTAATCATATGACAGAAAATAAAAATTTTTTTGCTAGTCTTGATGATTCTGTAAAATTAGAAGTGAAATTAGGAAATGATATCACAGTAGAAGTCATGGGTAAAGGTGTCATAAATGTTTTGGCCAAGAATGGTGAAAGAAGGTTTATACGTGATGTTTATTTTGTACCTAGACAAAAACATAATCTTTTGAGTGGTGGCCAGTTAGTATAGAAAGGTTACAGAGTATCCTTTATGGATATGTTTGCACAATATTGAACAAGTATCCAAGTGACAGGTTGATAGAAAAAGTGGAGATGACCAAGAATCGGATGTTCCCTCTTCACATTCAATGCATCCAAGGAGAAGAGGAAACACACTTCAAATCCACACAGCTAGACGAATCATGGTTATGGCACTTAAGGTATGGACATTTACATTTTGGAGGTTTAAATTTGTTACAAAAGAAAAATATGGTGAAGGGTTTACCACCAATAGAATAGCCAAAAAGTTCATGTGATAGTTGTATTTTGGCAAAACAGCATAGAGAGAGCTTTCCAGTATGAGGCTCATATAGAGCTAAGGTAATATTAGAGTTAGTCCATAGTGATTTATGTGGACCAATGTAAACTCCATCATTTGGAGGTAGTACTTATTTTCTAACCTTCATTGATGACTTTAGCAGAAAAACTTGGATCTACTTTCTCAAAAATAAGTCTAAAGCCTTTGGAAAGTTTAAATAATTCAAGGCAATGGTTGAAAATCAGAGTGACTGTTATATCAAGGTACTCAGATCAGATAGAGGAGATGAATATATGTCTAATGAATTTCAAAAATTTTACAGATATCATGGAATCAAAAGACAGTTGACTACAAGGTACACACCATAGTAGAATGGTGTAGTAGAAAGAAAGAACAGAATAATCATGGAAATGGCAAAAAGCATGTTGAAATCCAAACACTTGTCAAATGAATATTAGGCAGAAGCAATAACATGTGCAGTGTATATTCTGAATAGAAGCCCAACAAAGAGTGTCAAAGATCAAATTCCATAAGAAGTATGAACTGGTAAGAAATATAGTGTATATCATTTCAAAAAAATTGGTTGTGTTGCATATTCTCTTATACCATCTAAATTGAGAAAGAAACTTGATGATAGAGGTGAGAAATGCATTTTTATTGGCTATAGTGAAGAGTCAAAACCTTAAAAGCTATATAACCCAATTACAAAGCAAGTGATTATTAGCAGAGATGTTGAATTCAAGGAAGAAGAAGCATGGGATGGTAGCACCATCACAATTGGAGCACCAATTTCGTAGGATGAAGAAGTTTCTAAAGAACAAAATTTGCAAGGTGGACAATCCTCTCCACAAGCAGGCACAAGCACTCCAATAAGAACACCTAGAAGGTTTGAACAAGGTGAATCATCTAGTCATGCATGTTACCCTACTCCAAATTCACAAGTGATGAATCAGATCCAACTCTTGCTACTTTAAGAGCAAGATTGAAAGGTAAGAAAATGAAAAGTTTGAATGAGATTTATAATCAAGAAGAGAAATTAGATTTGGTTTCAAATTTTGCTATTTTCACTCATGACCCTATGTATTATGAAGAAGCAGTTAATGAGGAACATTGGCTAAAAGCAATGGATGAAGAGTTAAATGCTATTAAAAAAATTAGACATAGGATCTAACTAATTTACCTGAAGGTAAAGATTGTATTGGAGTTAAATGGGTTTATAAGACTAAATTTGATGCAGATGAAAATGTTGAAAAGCACAAGGCAAATTTAGTAACAAAAGGTTTTGCACAAGAATATGGAGTGGACTATAATGAAATATTTGCACGAGTTGCTAGACTGGATACTGTAAGAATGGTATTATCCATAGCTGCTCAAAATAATTGGTATGTATATCAAATGGATGTAAAGTCAGCTTTCTTGAATGGATTTCTAGATGAAGAAGTATATGTGAAACAACCCATAGGTTATGAAGTTCAAGGACATGAAGAAAAAGTTTACAGATTGAAGTAGGCTCTTTATGGTCTTAAGCAAGCACCAAAAGCATGTTATAGCAGGATTGATTCTTATATGATAAACAATGGATTCAGCAGAAGTGATAGTGAGCCTACTTTGTACACAAAAATCAATAAAGAATGTTAGATTTTGATTGTGTGTTAATATGTTGATGATTTGTTTTTTACTAGAAATTTGTTTGTAAACACTTTTAAATCAGCAATGAAGAAAGAATTTGAAATGACAAATTTGGGATTAATAAAGTATTTTTTGGGAATCGAAGTTGAACAATTACAGAAAAAAAAATTTATGTCAAACAAAATATGCAAAGGATGTGTTAAAGAGATTTAGGATGCTGAATTGTAAACCAGCACCTACACCAGTTGCTACACGGACTAAACTTAGCAAAGAAGACCAAGGGTCTAATGTTGATTTCACAACATTCAAAAGGCTAGTTGAAAGTTTGATGTATCTTATAGCTACTAGACTAGATATTAGTTATGGGGTTAGTTTAATCTCAAGATTCATGGAGTCACCAAAAGACTCACATTGGCAAGTTGGAAAAAAGATATTAAGATATGTGGCAGGAACTACAGAATATGAAATTTTATATTCCACAACTAATGATTTTAGTTTGATTGGTTTTACAGATAGTAATTTTGCAGATAGCGTTGATGATAGGAAGAGTACTTCTGGACATGCCTTTTTTTAGGCACAGGTGTGGTCACATGGGCATCCAAAAAGCAGCCTATAGTGACACTTTCATCAGCGGAAGCAGAGTATGTTGCAGCCACATCAGTAGCATGTCAAGCAACAAGCATGAGAAGAATATTGAAAGATTTATTACAAGTACAGAAGGAGTCAACACCAATCTTCTGTGATAACAAATCAGCAATTGCTTTATCAAAAAACATGTGTTTCACAAGAGAAGCAAGCACATTGATACAAGATTTCACTTTATCAGAGAATTAGTAAACAATGGAGAAATCCATCTGGACTTTTGCAGATCTGAAGATCAATTAGCAGATATATTTACAAAGGCATTACCAAAAGAGACCTTTGATTATTTGAGACAAAATTTAGGCATAGTAAATGCTAAAATTGTAAGTGGTAGAAATTAAGGGGGAGTGTTAGAAATTCAATATTAATTGGAGATAATTTCTCTCACCTCCCTCCTTTCCCATGCAAACAGTTAAACATTCAGTTGAACAATCAGTTAGTACACTGATAGTAAGCAATCAGTTAGTTAGCAAACAGGGAGTTGGAGAGTTGGTTTGCATGTAAAGACTAATTTTAGTCTTGAGTTTATTTTCTAATTATTGTATGGATTCAAATCTATTTAAAGACGCTTGGACGCATCATTGTAAGCAAAGAAAATTGAAGATCAATAAAATATCATCCTTCAAGAGATTGCTGTAGCAATTGTGTTTAGTTCTTATTTATTTATTTGAGTTCTTGTTTTTTGCATGCTCTCTTTATTCTGACAAATTGTGTTTCCTTCAGTTTACGCTTAATTTCAGCTCCTCCTCCATTTATGTTGACCTATTTGCTGCTACTTCAAGGGAACGTGTAATTTCTTTTATCGTAATTATTCTTGAAGGGAAGGTGTAATTTCTTTTATCGTAATTATTCATTTTGTTTATGATGTAGCTATATTACGATATATATAATACAGCTCTGTAAAATGTCCTTGCAGATAAAAAAGCAGATCATAATTAGTCTTCATAGAATTGGAAATGGATTCAAGCATCCTACAAACAGGTCAAAACTTCATAATTCTCTTCTAATTGGCAATTATTTCTGCGCATTCATTCGTTTGTAGAATAACGTTTCACAAATTTATTTCAATTGGCAATTACCAACAATCTAATAACAAACATTCTACAGTGGTTCTTAAAGGGTGTAACAGTTATTTCAGCAAGATCTTGTTTGGAATATTTTAATTTGCACATCTATAAATTTGGTACTGATTCTTTTGTTTGTGGCGATTCCTGCGATATTCGAAATGCAAGTGATGTGCATTTTATGGGCTTTGCCCTGTCTACTTAAGAAAAAAAACATTGCCTTAGATTAGATTTTTATCTAGTAAGCAAAGGCACATCCATGCAGGAGCATAGAGAACAAAGGGTTACGATTTTAAACAAATATTAATTGAAGGTACTATTACTTTCTATGATTGGCGAATAATTTTTAGAAAATTAAAATTGTTTATGATTACCCCTCTGAAACAATTGTCGCAAATAAAAGATTACATGCACAGACTCTTTCAATACAAAGCAAGGTTTATGCCGAGAGTCCCCTTCTATTTCAAAACTGATTACCGCATAGATGACTCAGTTGAACAAAAGTATTGGGTTGTAAATTTGGAAAGATATTTCAAAAAATTGAATGGATGGATCTTTGGAACTGTTTAATAGATTTCGGGAGTTCAAAAGCTCAAAGGCATGGAAAGAGATTATTGGAGATTAGTGAAAGGATCCAATGGCAAATCGCTAAGTACCAAACCACTATGGAAAAGATATTTGGTGATGGCCCTTAGTAAGTGACTTAGCTTATCATCACTTACAATACTCTTTCATGTAATGATACCAAATACTATGAATGTGTGGATAGTTTACAAGAAAGATGTGACACATATGGACATGCCCTTTCATTTAAAAGTGGAAAAAGTAACCTATCTATCCTTGAATGGAATATTATTATAGTTATGACAAACTATTACTATACTTATGTGAAACTCTTCAAGTGGAAATTCAAGTTTATATAGATCAAATGAACATGATGGAGGCATGGAGGACAAACCAATTACTTATTACATAGATTATACTATTTAAAACATACAATGGAAAAATTAATAACAATAAATCTATAATAAATCCACAGTAAAATATATACTTCTATTAAATGAGAAAGAATAGGGTATATAATATATATATATATAGAGAGAGAGAGAGAGAATGAAGATTCTCATAATAAAAAGGGTGTAATGCTTCCTCACTAATTTTTATAGAGTGGAATATGACAAAAAATGATAATTCGAAAGTAGATGCTTATATTATGCATGCATGTTATCCCCTTGTGATTGAATGGGTTATAATTTTTATTATTACAAGAAATTAATTACAAAAATAAAGTAAATTATGAAACAATTATAACTATATGCTAAGTAAAAATTTACATCCTTGTAAGTGCAATAGTTAATATTTTGGACATGTGGTATGTTGAAAAATATTTTAACATTATATATATATATATATATATATATATATATATATATATATATATATATATATATCACTTGACGTAGTATAATATGATATTGAATGTGTACATATGTGTAATATCATAAAGGTCTTACACAAAATCGCTATATTATGAAGTATACTCAATAGACGTAGTATAACATGTTATTGAATGTGTACATATGTGTAATATCATAAAGGTCTTACACAAAATCACTATATTATGAAGTATACTCAATAGTATAGCACAAGTACCCAAAGGTACTTAGGTTCTGTAGGATTGAGGGATTTAAACTAGAGCTACAGCGCTGATACTACTACTCTTTGCTAGAAAATAGAGGATTTATTTGTATAAACAAAATAGAGGACAATAAAAAGATAACAATCCATAAAAATACAAATCAATAGAAATAGAATAGCTACAATTGGTACACTTAAAACTATATATATTCATCAACAATAAAACATAACAGCTAAAACTGCACATAAAATTAAATATTAACAGTATATATTATGTTATGGAATTTTCTACTCTTCTTTGCTTATTTTATGCCCCTTCTTACTGTTGTACACACACACTATAAAAAGTCTCCTATCTTCACTTAATTCTTGGTTGCACCAGACTCAAGGCAAAAGATAATAAATAGCAATTAATGTGTAGCTATAGCTCACACATGATACAACTAACATCAATTAAAAATATAATTAATGCAAATGCTCTTGGGTTGTGATTCAAATCAAGAAAGCACAAGCAAAATATTTTGACATTAAATTCCTAGTTGTGAATAATTATTATTTTCCAATACTCCCCCTTAATTTGAATTGCTAGGGATGAATAAAAAATTGTATCAAACTACTCTAGAGTTGTTGCTACATATCTTCGGAGCATCTTCAAAGCTTCTTGGAGCATCTCTTCGGAACATCATCTTCAAATCATATCTTTAGAGCATCATCTTTAGAGCATATCTTTAAAGCATTATCTTCATAGTATCATCTTAGGAGCATATCTTTGGAGCATCATCTTCAGGGCTGCCTTTTTGGAGCTCTCTTTAGAGCTATATACATTTGCATGATAAAAAACTCTTAAACAACTTCGTAAATAATGAAATGTCTCCTTTGCCAATGGTTTTATAAAAATATCAGAAAATTGATCTTAAGACCTTCAAAAATCTAATCAAATTTATTTATTATTGACAAGCTCTCTAATAAAATGGTACCTAGTATCAATATGCTTAGTTCTCTTATGAAAAACATGATTTTTGGACGGTGCAATGGCTGAACTATTGTCAAAAAATATTGTAATGGCTTATTTTCGATCATGCATTAAGTATTTCAATATCCTTTGCATCCAAATATCTTGACAAGCTACACTAGTGGGTTCCACATACTCAGCTTTATCTAAAGAAAGAGTCACAATGGGTTGTTTCTTTGAAGTACATGACACAATACATGTACCAAAGTGAAAAGAAAACCCAAGAGTGATTTTCTTATCATCTGTGCTATTATCCATGTAGCCAATAAGACTAAAATCAACTGAAGTGAAATAAAGTATGCCAAAGTCTTCTGTACTGCTCACATACCTAGTATTCTCTTATCATCTTGCCAATGAGAGTCTTTTAAAGACTCCATAAATATTAAAATTAGGCTTATACCATACATAATATCAAGCCTTATGTCCATCAAATACATAAGGCTTCCAACCATCCTCTTCAAAAATGTAGGATCCATACATGGTCCATCATTCTCCTTGCTTAGCTTCAATCCCATCATGACCGATGTTGTGGTTGCCTTGCACATTACCCTATTGAATCTCTTCAAGATTTCATTTGCATATTTGGATTGAGAAATAAATATGCCAACAATGGATTTATGGACTTCAATACCCAAAAAATATCTCATAATCCCCAACTCAATCATTTTAAATTCACTCTTCATCGTTGTTTTGAAAGTATCTATGCTAAGATCACTAGTAAACATTAGATCATCTACACATTAAAAAACAATTAGAATGTTACCTTTCTTGTTAACTTTGATGTACAAGGTTATCTCACAACCACTTCTTTGGAAACCATTTTGAATGAGATAGGAGTCAATGCGGATATACCAAACTCTAGGAGCTTGTTTTAATCCATAAAGTGCCTTCAACAACCTATATACTTTATTTTCATGACCTAGTATCTCATAGCCTTATGGTTGTCTAACATACACTTTCTCCTCTAGATAACCATTTAGAAATGTTGACTTTCTATCCATTTGGTACACAGGCCACTCATTGTTGGAAACAATGGCCAATACGGTCCTAATTGTGTCAAACTGTGCAACAAGAGATAATGTTTCATTAAAATCTACACTGGGTTGTTGTGTGAATCCCTTTTAACTGGCCTTGATTTATTGTTTTTTACCTTTCCATTATCATCTTGTTTAGTCTTATAAATCCACTTTACACGTATTACATCCTTGCCTTCAATCAACTCAACCAACTCTCATGTTTGGTTTTTCTCAATGGACTCAATTTCTTCATCCATGGCTTGTGCCAATGTATCATCACTTACATCCTCTTCAAATTTTAATGGATCATCTACATGAGAAAATGAAGTAAAGACTAAAAATGAATTTTTTATATCAACATTATATAACTAACTCAAACTCCTTATTTTTTGTGGTAGCATGCTTGCTAGAGTTGGATCCATAGATGTAGAACTACTTGGAGTGCTAGTTAGGGTTGCTCCAAGGATTTCAGCTAATTTAGATGCTACTATGGTTATCTATGGATTCTTTTGTACTCTTTATGTGCACAATAACCTTGGAAATATCCTTGATGTGAATAGAGGTGTAGTTTGAGCTACAACTTATGGTGTTATCTTGGTAGTGAAAGGAACTATTGTTTGATTTGTACTTGATGATGGAAACACTTCATCCATTATATAATCATGAAGAAAAAAAGGTACAATGTTTACAATCCTCTCTACACTTCCATCCCATTCTTCATTCTCACAAACTAAACATCATGGTTGATCATAACCTTCCTAGTGATAGGATTATATAACTTATATGCCTTTGTATTCTCTAAATGGTCAAAAAATATACATTTTTGTCCTTTATTATCTAACTTCTTCTTCAACTCATCTAGAACATGTGCATATGCAACACATCCAAATACCTTAAAATGAGAAACACTATGTTTCTTACCTATCTAAGCCTATTGAGGGACTTTATTCTCCAAGCCTTTTGTTGTGCACCTATGTTAGGATCCCACTCCTAAGATTACAATTGATTATTATTGTATAAGCAAATAAACATGGAATTAAACTAGAAGTAATATGTAACTAGAATTCAGAGGTAGCAAAGAATAGGAGATACAAGAAATAATACAATCTGTACTAACACTCTTCTAGAAGGAAATACAATGAAGAAATATCGCTCTTCCCACACCTCTTGGGTGTACAGTAATTCTCCCTCAAGAGTTCTCTCTCTCAATTACAATCAACAATCAACTCAACACTAAGTTGTTGTTCTCTCCATGTGAAAATCAACCCAATGGTTGTTGTTTCCTACACTCATCCACAGACCTTCTTGATCTTTCACCCTGTAAATCTAATTCGTCTTGCTTACCATGTAGATCTCCCTGATCTTACTACCTGCAGATCAACTGATCTTACACCCCTTGAGACAACCAACCCAATTGTTGTTCTTGCCTTCAAGTTGAGGATCTAATCCTTTAGTCCTTCTTTACAATACATCCCCATGGGTCTCTTAAATAGATCCCAAAACAAACAATAATTAGAAACACAGACTCAAGACTAAAATTAGTCTTTACATGCAAATTGACTGTTCGTCTAAAATTAGACCAGTTCTAGAAACACACAGGTGACCGACGTCGATTCCTATCTAACCGATGCTGGCTGACTATAACTGATGTCAGTTATTATGTACACTGAATATGACCGATGTCGGTTGGATTGACTGACATCAGTTACTCTAACACTTAGCAACCTCCACCATTTGCATCAGTGAAGCTTTTAGCTCCATAACTTAACAATCTCCCACTTGGAGATAAATAGTTGCATCTATACCTGTACCTGTACATCTTCTAGTTTGTTTCTGATTGTATCCCCATCTTCAAGTTCAATCTTGAAGATCAACCACCAACAGTGAACACATATCATGTGGTGCTTCTCCTGCCATCCAAGTCACCTGCCATATCTGAATCTACATACCTGTGTAGAGAAGTGCTTGACCCTGCATAGCATAAATACCTACTGCTAGTCCCTCTTAGATATCTAAGAATCCATTGAACTGCTTTTCAGTGCTCCTTTCCTAACTTGGCCATAAACTTGCTGATAACTCCCACTGCTTGGGCAATATTAGGTCTAATACATACCATGTACTCAACCTCATCATGTGATTTAGGACACTATTCATAGTGCAACTTAAACTGTCCAACCATAGGTGTGCTTACCAGTTTTGTATCCTGCAAATTGAACCTCTCCACTACCTTATTCACATAATCCTCTTGAGACAAAATCAACCTATGATTTTCTTTGTCTCTAAAAATACTCATGCCAAGGATTTCTTCTCCTAAATCCTTCCTGACACATGTCTGAGCTACTTGTACCTTTAGCTCAGTAATTCCCTACATGTGTGACTCTAAAACAAGCATATACACTACATACAGTAACAGGATAATGTAGCTATCATTATCTAATCTGGTAAAATAAACATAATGGTCACATTGACATTGACTAAAGCCATGCTTTGTCATAAACCTATCAAACCTCAAATACCACTGTCTTTGAGCTTGCTCAAGACCATATAACCTAGCCTTTTGTTTCACCTATCTATTCTCTCCTTTCTTTAACCTGTGAATTCATTCATCTTTTAGTGCTTTTCTTCTGGCTGGCAACTCAACCAAATCCCACATTTGGTTCTTTTTCAAGGAATTAATTTCCTCATTTATGCCATGCTCCCACTATTTCTTAGATTTTACATGCATTGCCTCTTCAAAACTTCCTAGTTTTCCACCATCAGTGAGCAACAAGTAGTATAAAGAAGGGGAATAATGAATTTGAGGCTTACTTACCCTTTTAGACCTCCTCATGGGCATTTGAGACTCATTGACAGCTTGCTATCCACCCAAATTTTATTCTAATAGTGACCGATCTCGATCATCTCTCAGTCTACACCCGATCGATGTCGATTCCATGTGATCGACCTGATTGACATCAGTTCTTACCTGATCGACATTGGTTACCACCTACCTGACATCACCAAATTTGGTCTCCATCAGATCGATGTCAGTTTCTACCTGATCGATGTTAGTTATCACCTGATCGATGTTGGTAACTGTGTTTTCCTGTGAGTGATGATTTTTACCCACAAGCTCATTTTGGATCATAACCTTGTCCAAATTGCCCTGCTCAAAATTATTCAGCCTCTTGAGCTGATCTCTATCCATCATCTTCTCCTTAAAAACCAAGGCTTTCCAATTCTTAACATTTGACTTAAGAACATGCATTCTCTTCTCACTCATGTGACCAAGCCTACAGAGCCACATCTTTGCATCTACATCTAAAGTAGATAAAATAAAAGGAGAATCAATAATACAAGTAGATAGATAAAGTGTACCTACTTTATTATCTCTTGCTAATACAAGTGCACCCTTAGAAACTTTCTAAGATTTTGTTGTGAGAGTTATTGTGCAACCCTCATCACCCAACTTCCCTATAGAAATCAAATTCCTCTTTAGGATGGGTACATGCATGACATCCTTCAACACCCATATGTTGCTAGTCTACAATTTTAGCTGCACTTTCCCTTTGCCAACCATTTGACAAGGCTCACCATACAGATAATCCTCTATCTACATCCTCCATAATTGATAATTCTTGCCATTGAATTTCTCCATTCTTAACATACTTTCTTTTTCCATTGCTTTACTCTCACTCAAATAGAAACCCCTGTGAGTGACCTGTAATCAACAAACACTTAACACGCTCTAAAGCCAAGGTGTTAGTGAACCAAGCTCTGATACCAACTGTTAGGATCCCACTCCTAAGAGTATAATTGATTACTATTGTATAAGTAATTAAACACGAAATTAAACTAGAAGTAATATGTAACTAGAATTCAGAGACAACAAAGAATAGGAGATATGAGAAACAATACAATCTATATTAACACTCTTCTAAAATGAAATACAATGAAGAAATCTCACTCTTCCCATACCTCTTGGGTGTACATTAATTCTCCCTCAAGTGTTCTCTCTCTCAATTACAATCAACAATCAACTCAACACCGAGTTGTTGTTCCCTCCAATTGACAATCAACCCAATGGTTGTTGTTGCCTACACTCATCCACAGACCTTATTAATCTTTCACCCTACAGATCTAATTGGTCTTGCTTACCATGTAGATCTCCCTGATCTTTCTACCTGCAGATCAACTGATCTTACACCCCTGAGACAACCAACCCAATTGTTGTTCTTGCCTTCAAGTTGAGGATCTAATCCTTTAGTCCTTCTTTACAATACATCCCCATGGGTCTCTTAAATAAATCCCAAAACAAACAATAATTAGAAATGCAGACTCAAGACTAAAATTAGTCTTTACATGCAAACTGACTGTCTGTCTAAAATTAGACCAGTTCTAGAAACACACAGGTGACCGACGTCAGTTCCTATCTGATCGATGCCGGTCGATATAATCGATGTCAATTACTGTGTACACTGAATATGATCGACATCGATTGGATTGACCGACGTTGATTACTCTAGCACTCAGCAACCTCCACCATTTGCATCAGTGAAGCTTTTATCTCCACAACTTAACAACCTATTCATGATATAAATCGCAGTTTCCACTGGCTCAACCTAATAGTCATTAGGTAAATGTTTGGTTACCAACATATTATGTGTCATCTCCATAATGGTTCAATTCTTCCTCTCTGCCACTCCATTTTATTGAGGTGTATAACGAGATGTAAATTGCTTATGTATGCCATGTAATCTACAAAAATTTAGAAAATCATTATAAAAAATATTCACCACCTCTATCCATCCTCAAAACCTTGATGCAGTATCCACTTTGCCTCTTTACAAGTGCCTTGAACTATTGAAAATAAGCAAATGCATCAGATTTGTATTTTAAGAAGTAAACCCAAGTTTTCCTTGTAAAGTCATCAATAAAAGTAAGAAAATAAGTGTAGCCTCCTATAGAGGGTATTTGCATTTGTCCACAAATATCTGAATGAATAATCTTAAATGGTGTTCTTACTCTTATTAATTTTCTAATTGGTAAAGACTCTCTATGTTGTTTTCCCAAGATAAAACCTTCAGGAACTCTTTTTGGTTTCTCAATTAGTGGTAAATCTTTCACCATGTTCTTCATGTGTAGTATCTTCAGCCCCCCAAAGTTCAAATTCCCAAATATGGAATGCCACAACCAAGATTCATCCTTTACAACTGATTGAAATTTTATTTGAATTTATCCACCACTAAATTTTGCTTTTTCAGAGTTGAATTGGCTTGCTCTAGAATTTATTAAATCTACATAATTCATTTCTACCCCTGATTTTGTATTTTATTTATTAAAAGCATCTGTAGAATGTAAAATATTTGTCTTATGAATAGCTTGTGATTTTTTCCCCTTCATATTTATCCTTATCCTCAAGGAAAACATCTAGTTGCTAGTTATTTACACTTTGGCAATCAATTGTTGGCTTGAAAATCTATCCATATTCACACACTCATTATTTTCCATGTGCACACTATAGCATTTTTATACCAACTACAAATACTCAATAAGTTATGTTTTAGACTAGTAACATAATACACATCAGGCATAACTTTCTACTCCCCCTTTTTGGTTAGAATATTAATTCTACCTTTACCCATAATAGTGACATTATTGTTACCAAGTATAACATTAGTTTGAACTGATTCATCCAAACTAGAAAACAAATCTACATTACCTATCATGTGATTACTATAATTGAAATCCAAATACCATATGTTACATGGGCTTTCTTGGGAAATCTTTCACTCAAATAGGGAGTTTGTAGATATTCCTTCAGCAATACCAGTGCACGCAATAAACATAGTGCTTGTGGGAGTACTACTTGACTAATTTTGACCTTGCTTATGCTAGTCATACTATTTTTTCTTGTGTTTATGAGCATAATGCCCAAAATTATTGAAATAATAACATTGAATATGTGATTTGTCAAATCTTGGGCCACTTGGGTGACTAAAATGCTGATTTTGACCTCCACCACCAATAACTGTAGCACTATTACTATGTCAACCTCTAGGGGAACTTCTCCCTCTACTTCTAGGACTAAATTTTTACCATCCTCTTCCATGACTTATAGATGACTGAGATGAAAATGCACTTTACAATGAGATGTTTAACCTATTTAGTGTCTATTCATGATTGATGAGAAAGGTATGAAGCTCATCAATAATAAACTAACTCAAGTCTTTGGTTTCCTCCAAAGCCACAACTAGATGGTCAAATTTATTAGGAAGACTTTTAAGTACCTTCTCAATAATATTCTTATCCTCTATGGCCTCTCCATGATATTTGATTTGATTAATCAGACCAACAACATGTGTAAATAAATATTCTACCAAATATAAGTCTCTCATTGATAAATTTTCAAAATATCTTCTAATGAACTGTAATTTAGCAATACTTACCTTATCCATACCTTGGTAAGCAATTTTTAGTGTATCTCATGCCTCCTTAGCTTGTTTTGATGCTGCTACTATTGGGAGTATGCTCTCATGCACTACTTGATGGACGTCAAATAAAGCTTTTCCATCCTTCTTCCTTTGTTCTTTCAAAGCATCTTTTTGAGCTTGTATAAGGGCATTATATGTTGCCTAGGTTCCACATAACCATTTTTAACTATCTCCCATATGTCTGGAGACTAAAATAATGCTTTCATAGTTAAAGACTAATACTCATAATTTTTTCTTATGTAAATAGGCGTTTGTAAATTAGATAGGTGCATACTAGATGTGGAAGCCATTAATCTTGGCTCTGATACCAAAGGTAGGATCTAAACTAGAGCTATAGCTTTGATACTACTTCTACTCTTTGATATAAAACATAGGATTTCATTTTATAAACAAAACAAAGCACAATAGAAAGATAACAGCCCAAAAAAATAAATAATAATAGAAATAGAACAACTACAGTTGTTTATGAAACAAGAACTACACTTTAATATATATATATATATATATATATATATATATATATATATATATATATATATATATATATACATATATACATATATATATATATATATATATATATATGTACATATATATATATATATATGTACATATATATATATATATGTACATATATATATATATGTACATATATATATATATATATGTACATATATATATATATGTACATATATATATATGTACATATATATATATATATATATATGTACATATATATATATATATGTACATATATATATATATATATATATATATGTACATAATATATATATATATATATGTATATATATATATCTATATATATATATGTGTATATATATATATATATATATACATATATATATATATAATATATATATATATATATCAACAATAAAACACAGTATATATAGCTACACATGAAAATGAATATTAACAGTATATATTCTATTCTAGAATTTTATTTCTCTTCTTAGCTTATGCTCTGCCCCTTCCTACTATTATACACACACACTAGAAAATGGCACCTGTCTTCACTTAATTATTGGTTGTACTAGGCTCAAGTTAAAAGATAATAAATAGCAATTAATGTGTAGTTATAGCTAACACATGATACAACTAACATCAGTTAAAAATATAATTAATGTAAATCCTCTTGGGATATGGTTCAAATCAAGAAAAGACAAGAAAACTATTTTAACATTAAATGCCCAGCTGTGAATAATTACTAGTTTCCAATAACCATGTGGTTGAGGTTTACAAGGTAAAATGGCTACCAATTTTCATTTATATAAGAGTGGTAAATGAACTTGAGTGACTACGTTTGCTATAATATGTAGATAAGAGGAAAGGACTTCCAAGGAAAAAAATAAATATATTTTTTACATCATTGAGTGGCCCATCCAATCAATTTTCAAAATTAAAAACTAAATAAACAAATAAATATGGCATTATTAACACTTACTTTTCCGAGCACTGTGGGAATGGAGGGGAGTGACACCATTAATTTAAAATTTGTGCTATAATTTGTGGTGTCTATTCTCATCCACGTTAATTAACTATGCCAAAGAAAGGGATAAAATTAAATAACATTTGAGACCATCAAAGCAAGTTTAGAAAAAGTAAAAGGTGACTTTGATTTAGATAGAAAACCCACATTTGATTCAATATGTATATATTACCACTAATTTCAAATGTACAAATTATATTGTAAGCAATGTAATTTTATGTTTTGGTAATATAATATTTTAAATATAAATGGGTATAATAATGTGTATTACTATGAATGAATGAACAAAACATTGTTAAGAATTGTATTCATTTTTTGAAAGAATTTATATTTTTTGGAAATGTTGTAGAAGAGGTTTTGTACTAAGTCTTTGTTCCTCTTATATTGTATGTTGTACATATTTACTATCTTTCATTCTTGAATAAAGTTAAAGGTAAATGCAGGGATTATATTTATGCCATACAACAAGTGTATTTTTGATATTGTAGTGAAGGTTAAGACTTGACAATTAAGGTTATCTATATCAATTTTTATCGTATTGAGAATCATTCCATGTGCTTTATGTATGATTAGCATTGATACTACTTTAACTAGTATTTTTTATTGATTACCCTGTGTAATAAGAGGGATTGATAGATGCATAAGATAATTGATATCCCATAGGGGACAAAAGTATTTATTGAAGGAAACAACCATATACATGGGTCAACTATATAGTTTTGAACATAGATTATAAATAATATGAATAATGTTCTCAATGGATCTATTAACTAACCTAATTTAGACCATTGATTGGATGTCAACATAGTCTCTTTTCATTCCAATTTGTTTTAAAAAATTATTAATTTTTGTCCTTCATTTCCAATTCAAACTAGAATTATTTTTTGTTTCCTTAACATTCTAAAGTTTTCCTTTGTGAATGTTATATTATATTAACATCTAATAATAAAAATAAAAACTTGTTCAATGTTGGTTAGTTGAAAGGTTTCACCTCTTATTCCAACCTTCATGTCACTCAATGTACAGTTGCAATGGCCAATAAAGGAAGTTCAAAATGAAATCGTATTGATATTAATAAAAGCCACATGTATATCAAGTTTTTTCATTTCTATCATTTATGTATATTACAATATTGCTAACCCCATTAATATATACATAATAACATGTCATCTTCCATGTGGAAATCTCTAGAAAGTGAACAACCATAATTCATAATAACCGAGGGGCCACTACACTATTTACATACGAATGAGGTAGTAATTTTCATTAGTTTAAATTATTAATATAGCTATATTTTATATGATACTTGAAGATGATTAAAAAATATAATGAAATTATTTTGGATCACTATGAATTTATCTCCAATTAAAATTTGTCTATTCTCTATTCTATATTCTCTTAGACTCCAAAATGTTCTCTATGTTTATAATAGTCTTCACTATAGAATTTGTCAAACTGAAAGTCACCTATGATCTATATTAATTAATATTAATATCCTTATTTAAAAATGAATTTGAATTCAAAATTAACTGTGTATCTTAATCTTGTTCATCCCTAAATTTTGCAACAATCTGAGATCATAGATTAAATATAGAAGGAATTATAATTTAGTAAAAATATTCAATCTAACAAAATCATAACAAAGAAAATAAATATAAAAAGATAATTATGATATAACTTCCACTAATATGCCACTCATACTTTTTCCCTACCTAAATTTAAGACTTCTATAAGACCACAACCAACCAATAAAAGTTCACAACTTCACCAACTTGTGATATATTTGTAATCAAGGTTATAAAGTAAGGTATAATTTTAGTGGCCACCACAACTCTAAATGCAACCATAAAATTATTTGGGGCCATTATAAATTTAACTATAATTATTATTTCACAAATTCCCCTATTATAGAACCTACATGCTATGTTATGTTTATTTATTGTGTCTAGTTTGAGACTTCATTGTGAAGTCTGTAAAAATAGAAGTCACCTATAATCTATATTAATTGATTTTAACTCAATGATCCATTTAAATATCAATTAAATTTTCTATTTGAATTCATGTGGTTTTTATGCCTTCAATTTTGTTCATTTCACAATGTTACATATTGGTGACATGCATTAAATTTTTCTTAATCTTAATAGAATATCTCAATCATCCATGTGCTAGCATCACATAGTATCAGGGTAATGGGGTTCTCTGAGATTAAAAGTAGGTTTTCACTATTGCTCTTCCTCACCACTTCACTATTGCTCAAGCTCAAGCTCACTATGAAATACAATGTCTCCATTTAGTGCATAGCTTTATCATACATGTCTTTCTTACGTGCTCAGTTACATCCTGGGTCCCTACATTTTTTGATAGTTTCGTTGTGTTAGTTCTATCAAATCCATCAATATTCCCTGTATTTTCTATATTTTTCATTAAATATTAATTTTTATGTTATTTCAAATATATTTTTGTTGTAAAATATATGTTATAAATATACATCCGACATGACAATAGGCATACCTTTATAGGGGTTGAGATAGACTCGTGTGCATAAACTACTTGAAAATGCTCCCTGATGTTAGTTGAATATGGTGTTTGAGCACTTAACAATTTATTCATGTGTGGAGTCTAAGTCATATGAATGGTATCACTCACCCATGCATTTTCCCATGCGGCTCCACAATAGAGAAACAAGGGATGCACTTGCATGAACTTGCCTTCCCCTCTCTTGCTGTGCCAAAAGCAAATTAGGAATAGATTGCAATGCATAATGAAGGATAATTACTAGAGAAAGTATTGTTTCAATGAGTTTATATTTTACCATATAGTAGGTGAATATCATGCAAATATTTTTGTCTAACACTAATTTCCTTAATGTGAAAATCAAATATGATTTGGTTAACATGCATCAGTGTTCTTCCCTTCTGATTGATCTTTCCCTAGTTCTCAAATTCACTTTAAAAAGAGCAATGCATTAAGTATTTATAGATTTTAGAAAAAATTATTTTTTGTTTGATTTGTTTAGATTTATTTTTTTTATTTACTAAATAATTAGTACATCCAGTATCAATAAACATTCTAATGATCTGATTGCATTTTATGAACACTAAAAGTTGTAGTCTACTATGTAGGTTTCAAAACAAATTTTTAACCTTTTCCTTATTAAAAGAAATGTGTTTGCAGCTCTTCAGCTACAGATATACTAAAATCTATAGCTAAGTAGATTGTAGTTACTCCACCTCTCTTATTCACAGGAAATCACATATTACCCATTATAGGATTGATAGATGTCTTTCCAATCCCTTTGAAGTGTTTGAGCCCCTCAAAAGCAATCTAGGTAATGTGCAAGAAGTCATGAATAAAAATGTTGGTGATTTAGATAGCTTTATAGGTAGTGATCAGTTTAGAGTTACATAGGGGTCTAATTTAGTTATAGGATCTTTAAATGATTTTGATGAAGATCTGTCGTCAATAGATTTGGCATTTGAAGAATTAGGATTGTTAACTGTAACTCTAGTTATATAGAAGAGTCATCCATAAAAGATGGGAAAGGGGCTTAAATAAGGTATTTCCTCCCCTACCTGAAACCCATGGACATGACCTAAGCTTAATTAATATTTAAAAATTAGTGGTGTTTACACTCTTCATAAATCATAAAATTCATACCAAAAATTTTAAATATTGAAAAAGTATGATCAGTTGACGAACTAAAATCAATAAATTTGTAAATGCTAGATAAACTTATCCCTAATAATTTTTGCTTAGGATTTATTATTGTTCATATATTTACATGGAATATGATAATTTTATCTTACAAATGACATGGGCTACCTCAACATGCATTCATATTGTTTCATACCTACAATGATAGGGACCAGGTCTAATTTCCAATTTCTAAAAAATGTTTTTTCTAAAATGTCTGGAAATCTAGACCATCCTATTGATTTAATAAAATCAGATGTATAATATGCACTTTGCATCACTGCTTATATATACTAATAGGGTATTATTAAAACCATGTTTTATGGTACCATGGACACTATTTTTTTATAAAACTTGCACAATTACTTTTCACGTGATTATTCATGTTCTGTTTGCTAGTTGAGTTATGTGCGAATGAATTTTGTATTTGTAAAATTGTATATGTTATGGATTCCTTGTAACATTTTATATTTTCCATGCAAGACTATATTGACCATCACCTCAAAAGTTTGGAGATATTTTTCCAAGGTATTAGAGTGCAGCTAATATAACATGACACTGGATAATGTTAAATTTTACTCATGTTTGTAACTGCCTTGTCTCATTAGAACTTTCAAGTTTGGTTGTGTGATTTTCATAATGAAGACATGCATGCATTATCAACACATGCATGATTAACAAAACAAAAAAATATCTTTTATACATGATAAAAATTACATGTGCAATTACATAGCATAGTTTTATTTTTCATTTATTTAATTTAATCTTAAACTATTATTCGCACGATCATAAAATATTGTTACAATGATTGATGCATGATTTTTTTTATTCATATATAGATATTACACTATTGGTTAAACTCTATTTATAAATCTTCCTTATTTTTATATAGGATGTTTTTGAATAGTGCTTGATAAAAGGGGGATAAAAAACACTCTTTGAATCTTTAATTTTTTATTTTAGTTTTACTGAGCATCTTTTTTTTTAAATACTCTATATTATTTTTTTAATAGTTTATTATAGTTTTAGCACTCTGTATATTTTTATTTCAATTGCTATCAAAGCCAGGTTGCAAAAATACTCTTTTTTTGTAGGCAGCAATAACTTATCAATTATCTCTAGAATGACAAATAGAAACAACTTTTCATTCCAACATTTTCTATTTACCAGAGACAACTATGAATATCAGAGTATAAATATGAAGACCCTACTATTATCCCAATATCTCTGGGAATTAGTAGCAGTAGGACACATAAAACCTATACATTAGAATGCTCTAAATGCTTTGATGACAAATCAATGAATTCAATTTAAATAAGACAAGAAAAAGGACAATCGAGCTCTCTTTGCCATCCAATCTACATTGGATATTTTAATTTTTCCCCATATAGCTAGTATGACAAAATCAAAGGATGCATGGGAAGCTTTGCAAATTGCATACCAAGGTTTTGACAAAGTTAAATTGGTAAGACTTCAAACCTTAAGAAGAGATTTTGAAAATTTAATGTTGAAAGAATTTGAGTCTATTCAATATTTAATTTCTAGCACTCAAGATGTTGTGAATCAGCTTAGAACATAAGGGGCAGCAATTGCAAAACAAAAAAATTGTAGAGAAGATATTGATATCTCTTCTTCTAAAATTTTATCCAGTGGTTATAGCCATTGAAGAAAGAAAAAATATCACCACCTTCAAAGTGGTAGAGTTGGTTGGTTCTTTACAATCTCATCAGGAGTGCATGCAACATTCTATGAAGAGTTTAGTACAAGCTTTCTAAGCTACAGTGAATGTTGAAGACAAATCAACAACTCCTTTTTCATAAACAATTAAATCTCAAGGGGAGCCTTCTAATAATAGAGGACGTGGTAGAGGAAGAGAAAAAATCTATAATAGAGGAAGAGGAAGGGGTAGAGGTTTTGTGGATAGGAGAAGCATCTAGTTTAAATATTGTGATCATTATGGATATTATGAATATGAGTGTAGAAAGAATAAATCTAACTTGAACAAGTCAAGAGCCAACTATACTGAAGAGTTCTCTAAAGATCCCAAGCACTCCACCTTCTTCACATGCAATTTGGTGAAGGAAAATCAAAAATATTTTCGGTTCTTGGATAGTGGTTGCTTTAATCATATGATAGGTAAATCTGATCTTTTTGTCAAATTAGATGCATATGTAAAAATTCAAGTAAATTTTGGTGATGATAAAGAGGTTGGGGTGATGGGAAAAGATACCCTTTCTATAAAAACTAAGCAAGGAGAAACTACTTATATTCATGATACATTGCATGTGCCCAAATTATAGTATAATCTTTTAAGTATTGGGTAGCTTGTAGAAAAAAATTATAAAATTATGTTTGAAGACAACTGCTAAAAAATATTTGATAAATTAGCTAATTTTCATTTTATAGCAAAGGTTCCTATGACAGAGAATAGGTTATTTCCTCTCACATTTCATTCTAATACTATGCATGCTTTCAAAGCAACCGTAGATGATTCATGGTTATGGCATCAATGTTATGTTCATCTAAATTTTCAAGAATTAAATTTACTTCTCAAGAAGCATATGGTGAGAGGACTTCCAGTAATTCAGGCAAATGAATAAGTTTGTTCAGGGGTGTGCACTTGGCAAGTAGCATTGAGATAGTTTTCTAGTGAACAAATCTTGGAGGGAAAAATCTCCTCTAGAGCTTGTGCATGCTAATAGTTGTGGTGTTATGCAAGAGGAATATTTAGGTAAGCATCATTATTTTGTGACATTCATTGATGATTTTTCTTACCACACATGGATTTATATTCTTAAGTAGAAATTTGAAGCTTTTGAATGCTTCAAAAATGTTAAAGATATGGTTGAAAAATAAAATGGGTATTATCTCAAAATACTCAAAATAGATAGAGGGGGAGAATTCACTTCCAAAGAGTTTTCTAATTTTTGTAACAAAAATGGCATCATGAGATAACTTACTACAGCCTATAACCCCCAACAAAATGGTATTGCACAAAGAAATAACTGTACCATTATGGAAATGGCATGAAGTATGTTGCAATAAAAAAATCTTCCAAATTATTATTTGGGAGAATAAATGGTGATAAAAGTATACATCTTGAATCAAATCCCCATGAAAGTAGTTCAAAACATCACTCCAAAGGAATCTTGGAGTGGTCACAAGCCTTCAGTGGCTCATATTTGTGTATTTGGTTATTCTGCATATGTTCATATTCCAATTTAGAAGCAGAAGAAGTTCAATGAAAAATCCCAACATTGTATTTTTGTGGGATATTCTGATGCAACTAAAGGATATAGATTTTATAATCCTAACACAAAAAATGGATTATTAGTCAAGATGTGGTTTTTGGTGAAGGGGGAGAATGGCAAAGGCAATGGTGCATAACAAAAAGCACCACCAGTAATGACAAAAATAGAAGTCAGAAGTGTTTTTCCTCTCTCCACAAGCTCAAGTGTAAGTTCAAGCCCAAATAGTAGCTTAAGTTCAAGCTATCCAAACTTAGGTTCACTAGGTTCATCTACTAGCACACTTTCAGGTGACAGCTCAAGTCCAACATCAAGTCCAAGCTCTTTAAGAAAGGTATGAATTTTAACTGAAATTTATCAAAGGAATAATATGAATCCAATTTCTAATTTTTCTTTAGTCAATAAAATTCAAGTTGAACCCTCTGTATATGAAGAAGTAGTAAAATAAATCATATGGATTGATGCTATGAATGATGAGATGCAATCAATTGACAAAAATAAAATATGAAAATTAGTGTAACTTCCAAAATACAAATAGATGATTAGTGTCAAATGGATTTATAAGGTGAAATATCATGTTGATGGCTCTATCAAAAGACATAAGGCAAGACTAGTTGCCAATGGATTTGCACAAATGCCTAGAGTAGATTATTCAAAGACTTTCACTCTAGTTACATGATTTGATATAGTTAATATTATATTAGTTATTATTGCACAACACAAATGGCCAGTCTATTAGATAGATGTAAAATCAGATTTCTTGAATGGTTATATTGATGAGGAAGTCTATGTGGAATAACCTACTGGTTATGAAATTCTAAGAAAAGAACATTTGGTCTACAAGTTAAAAAATATCTCTATGGGTTGAAGTAAGCTCCTCATCCCTATAATGCAAAGATTGATAGTTATTTATTGAATAAAGGATTCATCTATAGTCCTTCAAAGCCAACCCTCTATATCCAACATATTGGTAATGATATTCTTATTTTTTTCCTTTATGTTGATGATCTCATTTATATATGTAATAGCCCATCTCTCATGGAAAATTTTCAAGTAGAAATGAAACAAGAATTTGAGATATCAAATCTAGGACTCATGCATTATTTTTTTAGAGTGGAGGTGCAACAACCCCCTGAAGGTATATCCATTTCTCAAACCAAGTATCTGGTTGATTTATTGAAATGGTTTAGAATGATGCCATGTATGATATTTGCAACCCCTATAGCCCTTAGTGAAAAATTAACCAAGGAATATACAAGTTCCAAAGTGGATGCTACTTATACAGAAGTTTGGTAGGGAGTCTCATGTAACTCACTAAAACAAGACCTGATATTATGTATGTTGTGAGTCTCATCTCTCAGTTCATGCAGCATCCACATGAGTCTCATTGGTGTGTTGCAAAAATCATTATATGGTATGTGAGTGGTACACAAAATTATGGCATTCATTACTCTTCCACTGACAAATTTGAGTTAGTTATATCCATGTATTTTGATTGGGTTGGTTTAATTGATAATAGAGAATCAACATCAAGTTATATTTTATCGCTTGGTTCTAGAGTTGTCTCATGGAGTAGTAAAAAGCAGGTAACTATGGCTCTCTCTTCCATAAAATCATAATATATTACAGTAGCAGTAGCTAGTTGTCAAGCCATATGGATTCAAAGGATTTTGGAATATCTATTATTGGTTTAAGAACATCCAACAACTATCTACTGTGATAATATTAGTACCATTGCAATAACCAAAAATCTTATGTTTCATACTAGATCAAAGCACATTAAGATCAAACATCACTTCATATTAAATTTGGTTCAAGATGTGATAGTGGAATTATAGTTTTTCCTTACATCTAAGTAAGTTGTTGATATTTTAATCAAATCTCTACCAACAAACAATTTTGTTGCTTTGAGGAATCAATTAGGACTCATCCTTATTGCTTATACAGGGGGATATTGAATACGTGCATGCATGATCAATGCATGCACGATCAATGCATACATGATCAACACATGCATGATCAACAAAAAATAAATTTATTTCTTTTATGCATAATAAAAACTACATGTGTAGTTACACAACATAGTCTTATTTTTAGTTTATCTTAATTTAATCTTAAATCATTGTTTGCATGATCATAGACTATTATTACAAGGATCGATGCATGATTATTTTTAGATAGTTATTACACCACTAGTTAAACTCTATTTATCAATCCTCCTTATTGTTATAAAGGACATTTTTGAATAGTGCTTGATACAAGGGGAATAAAAAATAGTCTTTTTTTGAATCTTTATTTTTCTGAGTTTAGTTTTACTGAGCAGGTAGTTTTTTAAATACTCTATATTATTTTTATTAAATTTTAGTATAGTGTTAGTGCTCTTTATATTTTTATTTTAGTTAATTAACGTGGCAGTATTTTCAAACTTTCCATGTGGCACTACTTTCAAACTTTCCGTGTGGCACTACCTTCTAATTTTTAATGTGGTATATGTTAAGTTGTGGAGCTAAAAGCTTTACCAAGATGCTAATCAAGGATTTGTTGAGTGCAGACAGCAACCGACGTCGGCAGTACGGCCGATGTTGGTCAGGCAGGGACCAGAGATCGGCCGACGTCGGTCAGGAGTAGACTGATAGTAACCGACGTCGACAACCCGTGTGTGTGCATGCTCTTGCATGTGTTTCCAGAACACGTTTCCAGAATTAGACTTGTCTAATTTAAGAGGTCCGAGAGTGTTTGCATGTTGAAGGCTAATTTAAGTCTTGAGTCTATGTTTCTAATTATTGTAATTAGAGGTCTAATTATTGTATGCATGGGATCCTATTTAAGAGACCCATGGGCATGTATTTTAATTAAGAAGGCAAGTAAAGCATTGAAGCAAGAAAGCAAGGTCAAGGAGATCTGCAAGGTGTAAGGTCAAGGAGATCAGCTGAAGCTATCAAGGAAGGGTTAACAACTCAGGTTGTTGAGTTGGTTATGGTTGAGCAAGAGAGAGAGGGAAGAAGTCCTTGAGGTGTGGCAAGCCTTAGAGGTGAAAGAAGAAGTGGCATCTTCTTTATTGTATTTTCTTTTGAAGATTATTTAATACAAGATTGTGTATTGTCTCTCAAATTCCTTGTTGTTTCAAGTTTCTAGTTACTTAATCATTCTGGTATAATTTCGTGTTTAATTGCTTATAAGAAAAGTAATCAATTGTGCTTCCACGAGTTCCTAATAGTTGGTATCAGAGCTAAGGTTGTAGGGAGCAGGTTATTATTTGATTACAAGTCATTCTCAAGGGTTTCTGATTGAGTGGGAGTATAGCAATGGCAGATGAAAGTAGACTACAAATGGAAAAGTTTCACGGCAAGAATTATCAACATTGGAGGATGCAGATAGAAGATTATCTATATTAGAAAGATTTGTACTTACCATTGGGTGGGGTTGATTGCAAGCCCACAAAAATGAAGGATGAAGAATGGAGCGTTCTTGATCGGAAGGCTCTAGGATCTATAAGGTTGAGCCTTGCATCGTCTGTGATTTCCAACTTATCACAGTGTAAGACAACAGTAGAGTTGATGGAATCTTTGGCAAATCTATATGAAAAGCCCTTTGCTTCAAATAAGGTATTTCTTATGAAGCAGCTTTTTACTATGCAAATGCAGGAAGGTGGATCAGTATACACCCATCTTAGTGATTTCCATGGTTTGGTAAACCAATTAAATTTAGTCAATATTGTTTTTGATGATGAAATAAGAGCTCTCTTAATCTTATGCTCATTACCTAAAAGTTGGGAGAGTTTGGTAATGGTAGTATCTAATACTGTGTCTGCTTCTAAAATCTTAAAAGTTGATGATGTAGTTAGTGTAATCTTGAATGAAGATATTCACAGGAAAAGCACAGGTGAATCATCATCAGGGAATGCTTTAAGTGCTGAAAGCAGAGGAAGGTAAAGAGAGAAGGTTGAGCAAGGGAAATCAAGGTCAAAGATGGAGAGGGGATCCAAATCCAAAAGTGGAGGTGTCACCTGCTGGTTTTGTGGAAAGAAAGGACACACAAAGAAAGAGTGTTGGTTGAGGGATAAAGAAAATCAACATGAAGGTAAGGAAGAAGCAGATGTTGCAGGTATTGTGGCACAGGATGCTCTCATACTTTCTTTGGATAGTCAGATAGAATCATGGATTTTAGATTTTGGTTCTGCTTTCATGCATCCCCAAACAAAGATTTGTTCCATGAGTATGTCCAGGGAGACTTTGGAGTGCTTTATTTAGGGGATGGTATGCCTTGTCAAATGGTTGGCAAAGGGAAAGTGCAGCTAGAATTACAGACAGGCAGCACATGGGGGTTGAAGGAGGTTATGCATGTCCCAGTCCTAAAGCAAAGTTTGGTTTATGTAGGGAAGTTGGGTGATGAGGGATGCATAGTAACCCTCACAGCGGATTCTTGGAAGGTTTCCAAGGGTGCACTTGTTTTAGCAAGAGGTAAGAAAGTAGGTATGATTTACCTGTCTACTTGTATTACTAATTCTTCTTCTGGTTCAGCTATAGATTCAGAGATGTGGCTTAATAGGCTTGGTCACATGAATAAGAAGGAGATGCATTTTCTTGAGTCAAAAGGTATGAGTTCAGATTTCGAGGGCATAAATCGAGTTCAGTGTAGGAAAAGGAAATTTGATGCTTTTGACATGAATAGGGAAGCCTTGGTGTTTATGGAGGAGATGATGGACAAAGATCAGTCACAAGGGCTGAATAATTCTGAGCAGGGCAGTATGAATAGGGTTTTGATCCAAGATGAGCTCACGGATAGAAGTCATCACTCACATGAAAAACACAGAGATCGATGTCGGTTAGAGGACCAACATCGGCATCCAGACAGGGACTGACGTCGACTGGGTGAATCCCAGTGTCAGTGACTCTGGACAAATAAACACTGGTGTCGGTCAGGGCGAACCAACGTCGGTGATGAGGCAGTTGCACAGAACTGACATCAGTCGGGTGCAGACTGAGATGTGACCAGCATTGGTCACTGAGACAGATTTTGGGTGGATAGCAAGCTGTCAAGAAGTCTCAAGCGCCCATTAAAGGACTGAT
Organism: Torreya grandis; assembly: GCA_037957365.1. Taxonomy (NCBI): domain Eukaryota; kingdom Viridiplantae; phylum Streptophyta; class Pinopsida; order Cupressales; family Taxaceae; genus Torreya; species Torreya grandis. The sequence goes on along the minus strand of JARHVA010000966.1, from coordinate 3,200,485 downwards.
GTGGTAAGTAAGTCTTAAATTCATCATTTCCCTTCTTTACACTACTTATTGCTCATTGATGGTCAAGAATCAGGAAGTTGTTAAAAAAGCAGAGTAGGTAGATCGAGGAAACAGTGGGAGCTTGGCATGGATGAGGAATGTGATTTCTTGGAGAAGAACCAAACGGGAGTTTTTTGGTGGAGTTGCTAGCCGAAAGTAAGCACTGAGAGACGAATGGATGTTTTAGGATAAAGAAGAGCGGGAATGGATAGGTGAGACAGAAGGCCAGGGTACATGGTCTTGAGCAAGCTGCAGGACAGTGGTACAGGTTTGACAGGTGGATGACAAAGCATGGCTTTAGTCAACATCAGTGTAACTACTATGGTTTTTTCTTTACCAGGTGGATGATGAGTCGCGACATTATCTTGTTACTGTATGTGGTGTGGTTGCCTGTTACAGGGTTACACATGCAGGGAGTTTTCTGAGCTAAAGGTAAAGTTAGTTCAGAGGTATGTTATGAAGAATTTGGAGCAGCAAAATTCTTTGGCATAAGAGACATGGAAGATCACAAGTTGATTTTTTGTCTCTAGTGGGAGCTAATGTGAAGAAGGTGTTGGCAAGGTTCAAGATGCAAGATGCAGAATCGGTAAGCACACCTATGGCTGGACAGTTCAAGCAGAGCTTAGAACAGTGTTCGAAATCACATGAGGTCTAGTGTAGACCTTAGTTTTCCCAAGTAGTGGGAGTTGTCAGACAGTTCAGATGTGGCAGGGGACTTGGATGACAGGTGTAGCATCACAGGATGTGTGGTGGTTGGTCTTCAAAATTTAGCTTGAAGATGGAGGTGCCTGAGATGGTTAGTGGAGGTTGTTGTACAGGTACAAGTGCATCTATTTATCTCCAAGTGGGATATTATTAAGTTGTTGAGCTAAAAGCTTCACCAAGACACTAATCAAGGATTTACTAAGTGCAGACAGTAACTAACGTCGGTAGTACGGCCGACGTCGGTCAGGCAGGGACTAGGGATCGATCGACGTCGCTCAGGAGTATACTGACAGCAATCGATGTCAGCAACCTGTGCGTGTGCATGCTCTTGCATGTGTTTCCAGAATGCATTTCCAAAATTAGACTTGTCTAATTTAAGAGGTCCGAGAGTGTTTGCATGTTGAAGGCTAATTTAAGTCTTGAGTCTGTGTTTCTAATTATTGTAATTAGAGGTCTAATTATTGTATGCATGGGATCTTATTTAAGAGACCCATGGGCATGTATTGTAATTAAGAAGGCAAGTAAAGCATTGAAGCAAGAAAGCAAGGTCAAGGAGATCTGCAAGGTGTAAGGTCAAGGAGATCAGCTGAAGCTATCAAGGAAGGGTTAACAACTCAGGTTGTTGAGTTGGTTGTGGTTGAGCAAGAGAGAGAGGGAAGAAGTCCTTGAGGTGTGGCAAGCCTTAGAGGTGGAAGAAGAAGTGGCATCTTCTTTATTGTATTTTCTTTTGAAGATTATTTAATACAAGATTGTGTATTGTCTCTCAAATTCCTTATTGTTTCAAGTTTCTAGTTACTTAATCATTCTGGTATAATTTCGTGTTTAATTGCTTATAAGAAAAGTAATCAATTGTGCTTCCATGGGTTCCTAACAGTATATTTGGCATCAATATTATACTTGAGATGAATCTAGCCTAGTTTCATGCCAATAAATGCCTACAGTATATTAAAATGTCTAAAAGTAAAGACTATGGGAATACTCATGTTCACCATAAATGCAAATATATTCTCAAGAAGCAAAGAGCTTATGTTCATACACAATACCACCTTTTCTTTAACTTTCATAGGATTGAGATTGATTGAGGATGTGGGGTATCTAATTTCATAAACTATTGGAGTGTAATAAATCTTGAAGAATCCCTCACGTTATAGAAGAAACAAACATCACATCAAATTTGCATATTGGTGATTTTTGTTGGGAATATGGAAAACTAAATGATGTTTCTAAATACCAACATTATATAGGTAGCAAATCATGTAAGAAGTAAATTATGTGAATAATATTTTATGAAAAATTAAATATACAAAATTAATTAGTAAATTGAGAAGAAGATAGCTAAGGAATGCCTTGTTCCATTAGGAGAGGAGTCTGTCCCTTTTCCTAATCTTTGTGTCTCTTCAAGAGGGACCTTGGATGACAATGATCTAGAGGATTATTCTATTTTTTGAGACCTTTTTTCATGGCTCAAACCAAATTTGGGCTTCCTAAGGCTATCTTGGGCACTTTGTCAAAGTGGAAAGGTCCTAGATTCAAGGTTGAAAGGTAGTGACAAGAAGCTAAGGATCTTACCATAAATAGGTCCTTACGGAGGTTGGAAGGATTCCCTATTAGGAAGAGGTAGATCATAGCTTGCAGGTGAATCACTTTGCCTTTGTTCCTTGATTATTCTACTCTATTTTGTGGTTGGTGCTACTTGGTGCTAGTTGTGAGGTGATCTTGTGATTTATATATGTTTTTTAAACTACTTGTTGATGGATTGTAGTGTTTTTCCTAACTTTTAATCTTGATTTTATTCTAGGTCCTTCCTTTTAGTTCTATTTTGCCTGATCTCTTATGGTGTTCATACTTATTTTCCCTATTGAGCTTGTGTTGTTGAAACTAGGCCCCCTGTTGTACCCAAATCAAGTCTTAGAGCTCCAATATCTATGAAAGATCTTTTTTATAGATCATGGGGTCTCATCAAAACCCTCAAATTTACCAGTATCTAATAAAAAATAATTAAAATATTTATAATGGCTTATTCCATAATTAAGTTACAATTTTTTTTCAAAAATATTAAAACATTATTTTTAATATTAGCGAAACATTGAATAGTTTTGAGTTGGATAAATAAATAATTAAGATTTATCAAACTTCTATTATTTTCTACATTTAACGTGTTAGGTAATATTTGAACTAGACTCTAATAAATTACATCAAATCTTATGAAGCAAGAAGAAGACCTTCTTCATCTAAAAAATTGGGAGATAAGGAATGAGAGGGAAATGGTGAAAATGGACCTCTATAATGAAGTGAGAGAAGAATGAATTTAAAATTGAAAACCTAGATCGCTCTTATCTTAATGGATATTTATATATGTATTCAGGATCGATGGTCTCTACTTTGGATTTAGGCTTGCAAGATAAAGAGCTTCCTTCTGATCATGAGGATTGCAACTTAGTAAGGGAGATTTGACTTAGAGCCCTTACTTGACATTAGGTCTCTAAAAAAACCTTCTTTTGGTGTGTTTGGGCCCAAGAGAGGTTTCGTCTATCTACCTAAGTCAGCTTTTTCACCTAGAAAAAGACCTTTAGATGACACTCACATTGCACAGAATTCACATCTAGTTGAATATTTACATCTTGATGTCTGGTGTCAAGACATTATGGAGGATGTTCTTGTTAGGTCCTCTATTGATGTGGTTATAAGTCCAACTTTTTATGGTATTACTCAGGTTCTGCATGCATCCCCTCTTTGCTTTAGTATGGTGACAAGGTTGTTTCAACATTAAGAGTATGTGAAAGGAGAAAAGGATGTGTATTCAGTTCCTTCCCCCACGTTAAATCCATTTTATCCCAGTAAATAATTGAATAGGCTTCATTATAGACCTTTTATTATGGTTATGGTTGGCACTCCTATCATGTCTCTTAGGGGTGAGATGCCTTGTGTTTCACCACCTAATACCTAGGAATCCCCTTTCAATGTTCCCTCTTTAGTTTCTCCTGATTCTACTTCAAATAGGCATTGTATTTATGCATCTTATAAAAATGTTTCAAACCCCTTTCATGAATGTAGGTATTTTTTCAAGACGTGGATTTATTCATGGTATTTTGATGTTCCTCCTCCTCTTGTTAATATTGCTTTGATTCATGATTTCTCTTCATTGGATTTTTTCAAGATAGGAGATGTCTCTATTACTTTCTCTAAGGGGATACCTGATTTGCTTCTACCTGAGGCTTTAGTGCAAGAGATGGAGGTTGAGTTGGGTTGTAGATCACTATTTGGAAAGTATGTGGTCACTTTCCACTTAGTTCTAATGCTTTCTTCCTAGGCTTTCAAGACTTGGAATAATATTTCTCCCCCTTACTTTATGCTACTCAGCTCTAGTTTCTTTTTGGTTATGTTTCAGAGCTCCTTTGACTATGATTTCAACATGGTTTTTTAAGAACTTTGGATTTTTAATCCATAGTTGGTCCCCCTTTTTTGATCTATCAAAGGAGTCCCTCTCATTTATTATTTTGTGGATCAGACGTTATAATTTACCCCTTGTTCTTAGAAAGGAATATCACATCAAGCTTGTTGTAAATAAAGTTGGATATTTTATGAAAGTGGATGTTAACTATTGGGCACTTAGATTTGTTTGAGCCTATGATCTTATGGATCTCTCTAAAACTTTCTACCAATCAGTCAAGATGCACTCCACACATGGTTCCTAAATGTAGTTTTATAACCATGAAGGCCTCCATTTTTTTAATTTCCACTGCAATCTTCCTAGACATTAGATTATTGGGTACCCTTCTAGGCTTTGAGGATATTCACATTATTTTGGCCTATAAGTTTGGAAAAAGAGAGGAGGGGCTTTGGATCAAGGTTTCCTTTGGTGAAATCATGAAATAATTTACCATCCTCGTTCCTCATTCATGGTCACTCAAGATTGGGTGGATCTATTAGATGAATTTCCCAAAGTTTCTTTGGATCTTGCTCTTTCTTCACCCCTCCTCAACATGTTGTGGAAACTTCATCCTCTCCTAGGACATATTTTTCAAAATTTCTTACTAATGTCTATGCTTCTTCCAAAAAAAGGGTCGTAGGTCCGAAGTAGAATTGTTGAGAGTGGAAGTGGAGAACTCAATTCATGATGGAGCTCAATGGACATTGGATGACCTTCTTCCTTGATGAGGAAGAAGATCGGTTGCAACCTATGGTTAATTATTCAAGTTATCTTTTGGGCCTTTTCTACTCTCGAGTAGGATTTTTGGCTAATTTCTTGTACCAAGATTCTATTAGTTTTGTTGGTTGCTAGCTGGGAGAGAGTTTTTTTGGCTTGGCCTTTGCTAAGGCTTAATACTCTTGCTTAGTTTTAGATTTGTTATTCAGGCCTTTGTTTTTGAATTGATATTGAGTTATTGTTACAAAGTTTCTTCTTTTTTTGAAGGTTTGAGCTTCTTTCCTGGCTTTGTTGGCCAAGTTATTTTGTAGATGTAAAAGGAGTGGGTCCCTTTCAAACCTCTCTCCTCTCCCCCCTTTAACCTTAATAAAAAAATATGAGGAGGAATGGTAAATTTTGGGCTTTTCACTATCTAGTCCTTTTTTTCATTGACAAAACATTTGGTGTAGGTAATTTCTTATAAATGACTTATTTCTCACAATTATTACCAATGTGGGATTAACATAATTACAACCTGATAATGTATTTAGCTTTAAGTGTTATGATATTATATTCTAGAGAAGAAAATACCTATATAATCAAATTTAATTTATTTTTATATTATAATAACATAAATTGAAATACAAATTAAATTTTATCAATAGTTTAACAAATAAATCCTTTAAATTATGAAAGAATAAATAATATAGATATATCTAATGCTTTCACAAGGTTCATCTTATTAAACATAATTAAAGGAGAGAGATCAATAGTTGAGACCCTTAACATTGAAGTCCCACATCTTCTACACAACACCATGTTGTCATAAAAAATTTGATATTTAGCTAGTCAAGGGTCTTATTACATTGAATAAGTGAAATTGAAAGTAATTGGACATTGTCAAAAGCCACACCACTATTTCTATGTTGAAATTTCATTTGCACGTTATTTTTTAAGGTATGACCAAACATTGACATATACATATCCAATTATTTATGAGAATGAGACCATTAATTGAAAACATTTTTATTCATTGTTTTAAATGTGATATAGAAATATGCTCAGGGAAGGACATAATAGAAAACATACATATCATTAATAAATAGTGAAGGGACCATTATAGAAGACTATGATAGTGTTTGTTTATGAGAATGTGATCAATAATTAAACATATTTGTATTCATTGTTAATAATGTGATATGGAAAGATGGTAGTGGTGTGAAAATTAATGTTTTAAAGTTGAGCATCATTAGTATGGATTGCACAACTACCAATTGATTCCTAGGAGTCTACTACACCATTTTACATTAGCACCAACATGACATGGGTAGATGTGCCTCCCATGTAGAGGCCTTCCATGAATTCTTCTTGTGTGTTTCAACTAATTGCTTTCAATAATCAAATTAATATAAACTTTCCATAGCCCAATACCATAGTTTAAAACAACAAACAAGTAATATCATTGAACAATGCTGCAATGAGCAAAACTAAACACAAATAGTTCAAAGGTATTCAAAATAACTGCATCCTGTAATCTTATCCCTCTTTTATGTAGTGTTTCGTCACTAAATGTTGGCTAATTTTGATGAGTAGAGAAGTGGAGATGGAGGGTCACGAACGAGGTTTTTTATACCTCATTAAGGCTATGAGCCATATGGTTCCTAGCTAAATATTCAGCTAGTGGCACTCATACCCCATTAAATCTTCCACTGTAGTAGGTTTTGGGCTTCATCCACACATAAATCTTGTTAATTACCCATGTGATTCACATAACGATTCACAAAACAACTAGTCTTAATTGATAAAATGAGCAAACAAAATTACTATATTTTTTTTAAAGACATTCAAAGCTATTAACATTTTCAAAAATAAATGGCTCATAGCCTTAGTGAGGGGTTAAAAACCTCCCTTGTAAGCAACGATGGCAAGCGACTATAAACGCTCATACTACTCATGCTAATTTTATGGACGTATCATATCCTAAACCATCCATCTCTTCTTCCTGACTCATGCAATGTACGTGAATGGGGACGAACATGCTAGAAGGTCAAGGCAAAATACCCAAACATCAGTGATTAAGCAGTGGGTCATAAACGTAGGACAATGAGACATAAATGCTCTACCACCTCGAACCTGATGTCTACATTCCACTGGCTATGCACTATTAATTGGAGTTTAAACTCCCCATTTTTGGCGAGACCATTTGATTTTTTGGGGAGTGTATGCCCCACTATTGTCCCCCAATTGATTTTTTTTTGCCATGGCATGCCTAGGGTTCAGTTAGACCTCCAAAATTGCCTCATAAAGACCTCTTACATGAGGATCAAAATACTAGGTCCATACAAACACGTCATAAGCTAAAAAATTAGACTCGAGAAATATTAGACTCATTAAACTATCCATCAACATCAATTTTACGTATTGCCATGACAAGATTTAGACTCCGTGCTTGTATGAAGTTAGGGCACAAACTATTAAGTCCTCTCCAGTAATTTAAAAAAATAACAAATAAAAAGTACATGGAGTCGCTTTACCCCTAATTTTAAAAAATGATAAATAAAAAGTACATAAAGACAGTTATCGCCATAAGTTAATATTTAGTGTGGTCATTATCGAGAACTGTGGTTGGTAAGGCCAGATCAAAGAAATGAATGAAAAAGTTACGGGTGTTTAAGGTTATGATGTCCGCTGTGTGACTAGTAACCTTGCTATTTGAGAATTGTTGCACCATAAATATAGCTACACATTGCAAATCCATTTCCTTAGGTATTATTTTCCTAAAATTTGTCGGCAACGATGATATGCGTTTTGTTGCAGCGGTTATCAACAAGGTATGTTCATTTTTTAAATTTAAATCAGAAACATAACTATTAATATCTGGAATTATTCACCACCATTATATCTATATAAAAATGTGATAAAGCAGGCAAGACTGCTGGAAGATGCAGGCTGATTCTCTCTTTGTTATGTTAGAATCTACAAATTTTGATTTGATGTTTTTTTGGTTATATTAACATACATGGCGTCTTTGTTGGAAAGAAGTGTGGCCAGCTTTTCTTTTTCCAAATTTATAGATTGTGAAAGTTCACCCTGTAACGCACAAATCGGTCAAATGACTTCGAAGGAAATAAGTATGTCTTTCAAGAAGGTTGAGAGGAGTTACGATGCTCCATTAGGATTTCGTTTGGCAACTTTTTTAAGAAGAAAACGATAACAATGAGAGCATTAAGGAGAAAGATCTTCTCAACGGTTCGATAACACGTACATGCCTACTGCTTCTTGACTTTAAATTTCACATCTGTTTAGACGTTATTTGGTTTTAAACTGGAAAATATAGTCAAATTATATTTTACAAAATATGCAAACAATTACACAGCTTGACAATACGTAGTTCACAATAAAAAGATCAGCAGCCAAAATTGTGAGCCAGGAGGATTTTGCACGCACTCCACCGTGGAATTTGCAGCCACTCCACCACAGCATCACAAAACCACAGACACTGGTTAGCCCACAACCAGTTGTACTAGCAGGGGTTAAATTTGACAGCGGTTTAAACATTTTTAGGGTTTTTACTTGTAAAATACCGTCAAATTATGTTTTAAACTGTATCAAAGGACGGGCAAAAAATTGTACAACATGACATATTGATGTTCAGAAAAACAAATTGACCGTTTTAAAATATTAAATATAAAAATATTAATATACTAATGCACAATACTTTGCCACTTACCATTTCCCAACTGTAGCTACGTCGACATCACCCTTGACCTGATCTAACCCGACCCGACGCACCAGTCCACTGCAACTTGCAAGTCTCTGCGGATCCCTAAAATTTAAATTGAAAAATTGGAACCAAGTTCCAATTTTCAAATTTCAAAAACCCGTTTTCTCCCTCCATTCGTTTGCGTTTTCATTTTCAATTTCACAATATTTAGTTTCTCCCCCTCACTTCAAATCTCAAATTCTCCAAATCCACCCCGCCAATGCCTTTCAATCTCTGCACTACACATACAAATACATCTCCCGCTCCTCACACATTTCACCCAATCTCTGAAACTTTCTCCACACTTATTCTTCCATTCACTCGTAATTTTATAACTGGAGTGGAGATACCAATAGATTTGAAGGCCGATCTACTTCTTCTAGCAGAAGGGCAACACGAGGAGAACATTCCTCTATTTTTAGCTGGCAGCTGGGCGACACCATTCCCTCGCACTCCGCATATATTAAAGAGGTAGCCTCTGCAAGACATTACCCCCCTGTTTGCAACCAATACCAATACCAATACCAATACCAATACCAATACCAATACCATCCATGATGTGAAGTCTCATGTTATTTCCTTCATTTGGTAATTTTTTCTCTGCCATGTTGTCTGAATCATTTTGCTGATAATCTGTTTATTTCTTTTTCTTTAAAGGGAAGAAGATCAGAGATGATGGTGCTGATGGAGTCACTGCAAACATTCAAAATAAAAAGAGGAAGGCTGCAAATCTGTCAAGTGACAGTGATATTATTATTTCTAATCTGAAAAGGTCATTGCTCATACGGGATTGTTATGCCTAATTTTCACACCCCTAATTTTTTTGAAATAATATGCCCATAGTGATGACTCAGTCATAAAATTTAAAACTGTAATCATGGATCTGTTGGGACCAACATACCCCCATTTTTTAAAATTGGGACCCCTGAGAAACCCTAAGGTTTGAACATGGAGTTTAACATGTTAAGGTCACTTGTAGAATATGAAGATCATTCACTTTGTCAAAAGCAAGCTTATTTGGTTTTGTTTTGCTTTAATTTGGACTAAAAGTGTTAATAAATGTTATTTGTGGCTTTTAGTCGCAGGTTCCATGGTGATGTTCCTAAGAAATTCATGTCCCTAAACCTTGGGAAAAACCTCAGTTTAAAGTTGACCGTTGGCAAGAATCAAATTGGCAGGAACTGTTTTAAAATCCTTTTTGGACCTAAGGATAAAGCTTGTGTTTTAAGCTTAGTCATTTTATTTTAACATAGCTAAAACTTTACTTAAAATACTTAGTCCCCTTTGTTATGTTCCCCATTTAAAGGTTCATTTGTATGCCTAACTAGTTGTTCATTCTACAAGGTCCTTTTAATATTTCCTAACTTAGCCTAAGACTTTAACCCTAAAGCCCCATAATATTTATTAATACTAATGGGACCTTAGTCTTAACGCCTTAGCCTAATTCCAATTCCTTGAGTCCCATTTTATGTTAGATTGGTCCCTCGCTTATACCTTAGCCTAATGTTTTAATCCCAAGGCCCTGACATATTTATTAATACAAGCGAGACCTTAGTCTTAAAACCTTAAGCCTAAGTCATTTACATCTTTGTGGTCCTAACTTAGCTTCCTTTCATCTTGTAGGATCCAATGGCCCATGCTTTACCATGGTATTTGATCCAATGGAATGAGGAAAACCCGAGCTTTGGTTTAAACAACTTGTATCTTTGGTGATCCAATGGTTTACACTTCATCACAACCTTTGATCAAACTATGTAAACTGAAAAATCTTGCATATAACTCATTAAACCAATCACATTCCATATTTTAGATTGAAATTAACACTTCTCACTTGCTCATAAAGACTTGATTGGATGGTGTGAGATAGTTGAAAAGTCAAAAGACCATGAAAGGCCCAAATGATTGACATGTGACACCCTTGCATTCAATGATTAAAAGAAAAAGGGATTGCTTGACAAAAATAGCCAATCATAAGTGAGTTGTTGGATCATGCTCCTATGGCTAATGTTTCATCACCAATTTTGATCCAACAAAGTGAACATAGTCCAAGATCCTGGCAGATCTCGCAGATGTTCCAAGTGGCATTCTCACACTAAGTCATAATAATTTGGTGAGGTTATAATTTATGTTCACATGACTATCATTTTATGTCCATGAAGATGTATTTGACGTCTGCACAATCATCAACTTTAAGCCCATCAAATAAAAAACTTTACTAGCTTAAAATTAATGTTCGTACGATCGCTATTTGATGCCTGTAAAGATGTATTTGACGTCTGAATGACTTTCAAATTTATGCTAATGAATTATCATGCTCATGGTCAAAATGCACTCCAAAACCTTGATAGAAATCTCATAAATGGCTTTACAGACTAAGGGAAGTGCTCAAAAAATGCTCAAACACTAGAAGTCATCAAAATTGCAAAATGGGAAATGGTCATATAATCTAAGTCCTATTTTGAAAAGAGGGTCTTTATAGAATAAAATTTGGGCCAAATACATCTAGCTAAATCTTTTGATGTGTTTTGTCAATATAATAAAATCCTATGTGTTATGGGACCTTGGTGTCATGTTGATCCTTTTGAGCATATTTTATAAGTTTTGGCATAAATATTATGTACCAAAGTTTACATTTTATTTATTAAACATAGAATAAACATTGGCCTAGAATATTTAAGCCATGGCCACCTTGCGTATAAATAAAAAAAATTAGGCATAAACCCCTTAGCCTAAGGTTTATTTCATGCTTAACAAGCAAAACAAATATTAACCCAAGGGACTTAAGCCTAAGTTATGGTCTTAATAAATACATTAACTTAATGTTTGGGCATCTCTACAAATCAAGGACATGCTCTTTGTCACTGGATTTTGATCCACTGATGCTAAGGCACCCAAAAATGTTTTAAAGAGGCATCAAGATCTCGTAAAATCAATGCATGATGAAAGTGCATTCAAGGTAGAACTGACAGGATGATCTAATGATTCATGCTTTGTCACTTGATTTTGATCTAATGGCATCAAGGCACTCATGAATTTTCAAAAGACCACAAGCTCACCATGTGGCTAATGCTCGTTTGACAAGCAACTGAACCAAGATTTGAGCATGGAGAAACATGTAAAGATTCCAAGTGTCACTACCATAGGGGTTTACAACAAAAGGAACCAATCATGGGCAAAGGACCAAATTACTATCAATAACTCATTTTAATATTGGATTTTGATCCAATAGAGTGAAATAAAAGAGGAATTTTTAAATGCCAATGGCAAGTTCTATAAGGCATTTATGAAAAATGTCATGAAAGACCTAGACCAATGCCATATAGGTGCCACACAAGTAAAAATGGATAAAATACAAGATCTTGTGGTCTCAAAAATGCAAAGTTATAAAGGCAAAGGTCTAAATCAAATCCAAGGCATGTATAAGTGAGGCTCTGGATATATCTTTCCATTAAAGCTCAAAAACCTTAAATCTTGGATAAAAGTGACTCAATTATATTTTATTTGGTCACCATTCGATAAAAAGGAAGTTGAATTGTGTTTTTTGAGCACAAGAGGGCTTTCACAGAGACCATTTGCTACTAGTGTAAATAAATTCATAAAAACATTGACAATGGTAATTCATAGAACACAACTGAAGGAGGAGATCGAGTTGTATTTAACAATGGATAATGAAGGTTGGATCTTCAAGGATATCGAATTGGATACTACAGCCTTGAGTTCTCCAAATGTGAGGAACTGGTTTGAGCTCTTTTTCATGATCAAATAATTGAATCCAATCACAAAAGAAGAACAAAAGATTGCTACAGTGAGCTAGAGATATTATCACTTAGTTTTTGTTTAGATAGTAGGCCTCCATCATACTTTGATAAAACTTGAGGCATTGCATTCCATCGATATCCTTGCCACTATTTTTGTTGATTACAGAATTGATAATGAGTGGATCATTAGAGAAGGAAACATAGAAATGGTAGCATATGTTTCTCCCATAGCATTTGAGGGGTATTAAAAGCTTCCCTCTCCCCATGTTGATCTATCCAAAATTAAGGAGTGGACCTCCAAACATGACCTAGACTCTATCCTAAAACCTTGGTTACATCAAGGACCCCATGTCTTTAAATACTTTGAGGGCAAGATCCCTATCATCTAATTCAGGGAGGCCATTAGGGTAATAATGACCCTATTGAATTGGGCTTTTGGTGCCCCTTTAACCACCTATGTGATTAAACTCTAGGTACCATACGTGCACTTTATGGTGGAAGAAAAAATCACCCCTCCAATCAGAGATTTAATCAGTGTCTTCCTCATCAAGTAATTCAATGCCATAAAAAGGAAGACATCTAAGCAATTCTACATGATGTCATACCTACTAGATTCCCTCCTAACCTCTATTAGTTTCCCTAGGATTAGGAATTGGTCCCTAGATAGAAAAGCCACTATTTCACACCATTACTCTAAATTACATATTGTCAAATACAACCACATGTATTTCATTTGTGACTACATGTATCCATCCATAATTGAGGCCATCACAAGTGTTTCTATAACTAGGGTCCACCCCCTAATCAATAATTATATTGAATTAATTAGTGACATATGGTACTACCATGATTACATAGTCATCAGGATCGAAGGGATCATATCTTAACTTGCAGGTTATGAGTGTATGTTCCTAGCATGCTGGCTGAGCAAAAAATTACTTCCTAATTTTTTCATGGCATTGATGGAACTTGTAAATAAAATAAGAAAGGTATTCTCTACCCCTTCCCACTAATCATTGGAAATACCATACTGTAGGAATGGAAGCAAGTTGAGACCATGGCAAGACATAAAGATTCATTTAATTTTCGACTTGATGAATTTAAGATGTGGGATTCTAAGGGTATAATGGTTAACCGTTTGAGGGACAAGAAGATCCTAAACCCTAAGTATGTACATCAACTTTGTGTTAATAACACCATCTACATCAAGGTTAAGAATTATGAAAAAGTGTTGGCCAAGATCTAAGGCCACAACATCAAGCTAGAGCATAGGTTAATCAAGGATGGTAAACCTTCTAGGGAGAAATGGCAAATGCATCCTTTGTAATATCACTTGCTATCAGGACCATATGGGACAACCCAAGAATAGCCCTAGGTAGAACAACCAAAACCCTAGCCCCAAGAGCAACTTGAGCAAAGACAAGATCCACAAGGTTATTGGAAAGAGAAGGTTGGAGAATGGAAATTAGAAGAACTGCCTGGAGAGGGGACCCCATCTTCAACACTCCCAAAGAGGCCACCCCCTCCAATACAATATTTGGACATGATTACCTTAGAACCAGAAGAGACACTTGAGGGTTCCCTCAAGGAGCTTGCAGAGGCCTATGACTCAGATAAGGGGTGGATCTTGAGGAAGATAAAAGAAAAGAGTTTGTCCTTATGGTATCCACATAAAAGAGGAAAGTAGAGTTAGCATTAGTTCCTATGGGACCAAGAAAAAGACCAAGGTTGAACATCCCTCACCCCACAAGTGAGGTAAATTTGCTCAGTGACAAATTCCCTATTCATGAAATAGTCATTCTTCACTAGTTCATTTATGGGAACATACAAAAGATCCCCTCTCTTTTCCATTCATGGGATATGACAAGAGTTGATGACATTAAGATTCAAGATGACATAAAGCCATGGATAAGGTCTATGGTGAAAGTGCAAGAAGAAAGGAGAATTATGGCCATTCAAGGACCAGAAGGAAAGAAGATGGATGCTCTAGGAGCATCTAGTAGCTCAGGTGTGGAGGTCTTAGAACATCCCAAGTTTAAGGAGATAGTTACTACCATCCATTATAACCCTAAAACAACTAGGTTGAAGAGAATAACAACTAGGAAAATAGTGGTTAGAATAGAGAAATTTACCTTTTAGAAGGTGGAACCCCTTGTAGGTTTAACTCCTGTAGGAGGCCAATAGCTTGGCAAAGCATCCATTCATGAAGAGGATGTGGAAAGTCTATTTGAATCCCAATCTGCATAGGTTAAAGATGGAGTCTTGGGCTTGAAGTAGAGGATCCTAAATTTTCAGAAGGAAAAGGAAAACTTGTAGACATAGGTAATTTTATCACTGCTTGAGATGATGACCAAGATGCTTGATGAGTCATTCTATGATATGTTTGAAGCCCTCAATTCAATGAAACTAAGGCAAAGTGCATTAGAAGGGCATTGTATACTAGTCAGGAGTTTAGTCACCCAATGGTAGGCCTCAAAGGACAAAATAGCCCAACTCATCAACATTCAAGTAAAATAAATAGATCCCAAACTTCAAGACCATCAGTTTGGGACACTTAAGTGCAATCTTAGGAATTGTGGTGGAGAAGGCCCATAATCTAAGTTCTTGGCATAATAATGTGGAAAGGCTCCTAAATGATGATAAGGAGATAATTGCAAGGATTGAGCAGCTTCTTGGAACTATGCTCATAGATCCTGTATAACTCATTTCCCTTGGGATGATAAGTGATGAGGAATTTCAACATAGGGATACTTTGATAACCCAAGAAATCAAAGGAAAGAGCCAAGTTAAATCTAGGGTTGAAAATACTAAAATCCTAGACATGATATTTAATGTTGGAAAAAGAATAAATGAAGCTAGGAGTGTTAAAAAAGCCATGGATAGGAACGACAGGGATCTTGATGATTTGGTAGATAAAGAAGGAGAGCATATCTTAAAGCTTGCAGTGGACTTAGAGAAAGTTGATGAATAGCATGCTAAAGCCTTTAACATCCTCCAATAGCGACAAGTAGATGGCCCACCAATAAATTGAAAGTATTCTATTTTGTAGAGTTTTGTAACTTTTGAAATAGAATATTCCATTGTAAAGGCATATGCTAGTTTGTTAACATATTTTCCTCTAGGTCAGTATGATTGTGAAAAGCATGTGCATTTTATAAATTGTAAGGACAACTATCCTTATCTTTGTACACCTGTATTCTGTAACTGACCAGTATACTACTTGGTCTTTTTATAAAAGCATGTATTACCAATTGTAAAAGGGAGAGATTTTTGAGCAACTTTGTATAATTTAAAGCAATTAATATAATCAAAGGAATTCTACAAGGATTGTCTATGTTTGAAATGTTAATTGTCATTTTAGCTTTTCTCTCAATTTTTGGTTAAGATCTTAAATTTGAATGGTGTCTTGAAATTTTGAGTTGTATCCTTATAATCACAAGGTTTCTAATTTGTGTAATATGCTAGATTAGATGAAAGATATTTGGTTATCCTTCATTTTCATTTCACTCCATTTTTAGATTTGCTTGTGCAATTTGATAATAGTAGTAAATCTTTAAAGAAGAACTAGTTCTTACTTGTGATTCTTCACACTATCCTTTGCAATTGGCCTAGTACGTAGTATAATTTGAGCTTAGGTTATTTTACATCATATATTGGTTTGAATACATACTCAGTTAAAATTGATGCTTTGTCATAATGTTTAAGGCTAAAATTGGTAATCACTCTTTTCTTTTCTTCCTTACCCTTCTCTTTGCTCTTTTTTACTCCAAGATAACTTTAGTTTTAGCTTCATTATAAATATCCACTTAGATTAGTTTGTAACTTAAATCTGGAGCATAATTCACTAAGTATTAACATAGATTCTCAATAATTCATGAAAAAAAAAACCAAGGTGGCTCCCAACCACCAAATTATATAAATATTGTGGAATAGTTTATCTTGCTTTACTGCTATTTCACAATAGGAAAATAGATTATCTAAACATATAAATCATGCCTTAAATTTTATAAATTATAAAATGAGAAGTGTTCTTTAAACATTAAGAGCACATGTGGTTCATCTAGAAGCATGAACAAGAGAAGTTCCACTTGTGCTAGAATGAGGTCCAGGGATTGAATTCTTTGAATCTTCATTAATCTTGGTCTATTTTATCTAAAGATAAGTATATATTTATGTTTTTGATTAAATTATTTGCTTATAAGTGTAAATATCATTGGTCTTTACTATGTACAGCACATCTTCATGCTTCTTTTAAGGTTCTTTGGGCATTGATGCTTGTTTTTGGTAAATTTAGCTTTAACTTTAAAAATCCATGGTATTTGAGGTTAGGACAACTTGTTTTAATCAAAGGTGGGCATATATTTCATAGATATAAGTTTTTTTAGGCTTTGACTTATAAATATAGACCATATTTACATAATTGAATGCATCTTTGAGCTAATTCAATTAAAGATCAACATCCTTTGCAGTTTTTCATACCACCTTTGCAAAATAGGCTCAATGTATAGGTCTAACTCTTGTTCTTTATAAAAAAGTTAACTTGATACATTATATTTTAGGTAGGAGCTTCAAATTTGAAGTTGAAATTACCCAGGATTAGAACAAGATCACACTCAAAAACTAGGGAACCTTTGCTCAATCTAAAAGTTCACAAAAAGGCAAGACATAATAAAGGTAGGCGCAAGAGATCCAAGTCCCTTCCAAATTCACCCCTTCAAGGTATTTTTTCCTTCAATATTCATCCAAGTATGGCATAGCTAGGATAATATTTAATCAATGTACCAGGTGTGGTACATGACCTCCCACATAACCTTGAGAAGTGTTTCCCTGCATTTAGTCCAACAGGTATAGTAATTGTTGAGGAACATATAAATTGTTTTAAAGCTACCTTAATATTTCTAATGTTGTGCATGAGGATGTATATTGTAGGTTATTCCCCTTTAAATTTAAATATGTTGCTTATGAATAGTTTTGAAACTTACCTAATAATTACATCACAAGTTGGGATGATTTCAATAATGCATTCATCGATTAATTTGGTAAGATTGTTAGTCCTTATGTTATCTACCATCAATTCACCATTAGTAGAAGAGATGCAAGTGAGTTTATTAGGTCTTTCAATGCTAGATTTTAGAAAATGTTTAACAGGACCATAAACCCTTATAAGACTGATGATGTTTAAGCTTTAAAATTTTACAAAGATGTAGTAAACCCCATGACCTCTATGTTTTTGAAAAGGTCCATACCAACCACAACTTCATTAGCTAGATCCTATACTGAAGCAGTAACCATTAATGATTAGATGAAGCCTCAAGGGAAAATATAATATTCTATGTCAAACATCAACCCACATATGCTTGTGATAAACTTGTTCCCAAATAAAAATAAAAAGATCCTAACATTAAATCAGCTCCCAAACCTAACTCAGTTGCCATTGAGTCATGTAGCTCCCAATCAGAATTTAGGATTCTTAAATCATCCTATTATTGGTTTCAATGCAGGTGATCAAAGGGATTTGGTGCCAATTGTTAATGATAACAACAACCAGGTACATAATTCTAAAACTCCTAAAAATGAGAATGAATCTATCTTAAAAATGGTCCAAAAGTTGAGTACTAATTTCCTTCAGTTGAAAAAACAAGTTGGAAATACTACTAAAAGTTCAGGTAGGAACTTCTCATTTCAAATGTATAATAGGCCAACTAATAGGTTTCAGAATGATAGTTTTCATAATACTGGGATTAATGATCCATCTACTAAAAAGAAGACTATGGACATTAACCTCACCGATATTGCATTACTTAACTATTTCAGGTTACATTGTACAACCAAGTATTGGGAAATTTATTATATAAAATTTTTCAAAGCCTTTGATGTTTTCCAAGAGGAGTTGGATACATTTAAAGTAGCCCCTAACAAGGATGGTGATGCAGGTACCTCTAGATCTAAGTCATTTGATCAAGCCTTCATAGTGGACACCTTTGATTTCCCCTTTTAAGAGGAAAATGAACCTGATGAGATCCTTAAGGAGATCTAATCCTTTAAACAATTCTTCAAGAAGACCTATCCCTTGAGGAATAGGGAGAAAAGGCAGCCTTTGAATACCTCAACTCCTCCAAATAATTTTAGAACTCCTCTAGACACTTCTTTAAGTAACAAACCTGATCCACCTAAAGGAAGTACCACTAAACCCAACATTGAAATTCCTAGTTCTTCTAAGACTAGTTATAACATAGTTGATGACATAAAAAATATAAAGGATAATATCACTTTACATGAAATTATATATATTACATAACAAAGGGACCTTCTACTAGAATCATTGTCAAAGAAGTCCAACAATCTATCATAGACTGATCATGCCAATATGACTATGCACAAGGCCAAGGCTGAACCTCCTCCTTTCTTGCTCACTATTAGGAAGTTTGGTAAAAACTTACATAATTAATTATTAGATTCATGAACATCTACCAATAACATACTTGAAAGTATATGTAATCAACTTAGCATAATTCCCATTGAGTCTTATAGGGTTATCACCTAATTAGACAAATTTAGAGTTAGGGTAATCAGGGAACTTTTAAATGTACATATACAACTAGATTGTGAGCCTAGGGTGCAACAATTCATTAATATTCAATATTTTTATATAGGTGATGTTTATGTGATTTTATTGAGTAGGGAATAGACCAAGGCTTTGAGTGGTTACATGTCTATAGATTGCTCACATTTGTGGCTACCTTGGAAGGGGGTTCCCAATCAAATCAGGTTTGAAAATGATCCAAGAATGAAGCATAAGATAACTGAGTATAATGATATAAATGAAAGGGTCAACATAATTAACTTAGACTTAGGGGTTTTCACCCTAGAAGATGATAAGGTATGTGATCCCAATAATACTCATGTTGTTCTTAGACTATGAAAATTGTATTTTGATGGTGTTAAATGTAATGATAGATTAGGTGTTGGTATTGTTTTAACTGACCCCACTAATATAAATCACCATGATTCTTATAGGATTTAATTCCCTTATACTAGGTTTACTATCTTGCTAAATATGAAGCCCTTATATTAGGTTTACAATTTTCTATAAAAAACAAGGTCAAAGAACTGCTAGTTTATGGAAACTCGGAACTAGTGGTTAACCAATTTAGAAGTAAATACTAATGTAATCTCTCATAATTGAAAAGGTATAAGTTTAGGGTTTGGGATCTAATTGAATCCTTTGATGCCTTTAACATCATTTCTATCCCAAGGGGAGAAAACCAAGCTACTGATGAGTTGGCATATATTGTAGCCAACCTCATGCCCAATCAAGATTCCCTTAATTTTAGCATTGAGTTAATCCCTTATCCATCAGTGCCTGATAATGTTAACCATTTCTAAGTCTTCAATGATAATCAACAAATATTTGATTTCATGACCAATTCTGGGGTATTTAATGCTCATATTATTGATGAAATGGATGAAAGTACATCTAGAGAGGGCAAATTTAATGGTAAAGTCATTTAGTTAAATGACAACAAGATCCCCAAGGGGATGATTGATTTAGAGAGGTTGTTTGATTAAGACAAACTGGTTGAGGTTTCTAAGGTTCCCAAAGTAAGAGATAAAGATTATAATGACGTTGATCTTGGCATCGATGATCAATCTTAGCTAGTAAATGTTGGAAAGGCCTACATAAACATTGAAAATAAGAAAGCCAAACCTTTCTTAATATAGAGTTTCATAGCATGGTCCTATGATGACTTAAATATCTTTGTCTAAGGGTCATCACATATACTATACCCCTTAAAGAAAGCTGAAAAACATTCAAGAAGAAATAGAGGCCTGTAAACCCTATCCTAGAACCCATGATCTTCAAGGAGGTCAAGAGATTATTAGATGTTAGGATTGTCTTCCCCACTAGGCATTCCACCTGGGTGGCTAATTTGATGCCAGTCAGGAAGAATAATTGTGAGATTATACTTTATATTAACTTGAAGAACTTAAACAAAGCATCAAAAAAGAACAACTATCCCTTTCCTTCCCTAGACCAAGTGATTCAGGTTGTTTCAGGTTCAACTATGATGTATTTTATTGATGGATTTTCAAGTTACAACCAAGTTTTGGTTGATAGAGAGTATAGGATGAAGACAAATTTCACCACAAACTGGGGGACCTTTACTTACAAAAGGATACCCTTTAGAATAATCAATACAGGAGCCACCTTCTAAAGAGATATGGACCATGCCTTCCAAGTATTGATAGGTAAATCCATCATTATTTATATGGATGATCTAATAATTTTTTATAAAAATAAATAAGATCACTTCATGAATTTTTAATAATTTTTTGAAAGATGCAGAAGGTATGGCATTTCTTTTAACCCTAAGAAGAGTATCTTTTGTCTGACTGAAAGAAAATTATTAGGTCATGTTATAACCAAATATGGGATCTCTATAGATCCTAAAAGATTGGAAACCATATCTAGAATAGAACCTCAAAATAGTAAGAAAGAGCTAAATTTATTCTTTGGTAAGATTAATTTTGTAAGAAAGTTTATTTTTGGTTTTGCAAAAAGTGTTAAACCACTGAATGACATGTTGAAGAAGGATGCCAGGGTCACATGGAATGAAGATTATAGAAAGGCATGTAATGATATCAAAGATGCCATTAGCTAGGATCCAGTCCTCACAAGTCTTGACTTATCAAGGGGAATCTACCTCTATTCCTTTACATTTTACCACACTATGGTTGTAGTGTTAATTCAAAAAATTGAAGTGTGTGACCACCTAATTGATTTTATGAGTACTAATTTTAAGATTGTTGAGTTAAATAATTTGTTGATTGATAAACATTCATATGCATTAGTTAAGGTAGTTAATAAATTCAAGCATTATAGCCTTAGAAATAAGGTACATTCTATCTTACCTGACCTTGGCACCAAACTTATGCTAAGTTAGAATAAACATGGAGATTGAAGAGGTAAGTGGATATCAATTTTTCAAGAATAAGACTTGGAAATGAAAATAGCAAAATTGGTGAGGTGCCAAGGTTTTATCCTGATGATTTCTAATATTAACCCTAGGCTAAATATTATGCAAGTAGATCAGTAAAATTTTCAAGCTAATGAATGGTATGATTCAATCATACACTTTCTAATTAATTTTACTTATCTTACAAGTCTATCTATGGAGTAAAAGAGGGCCATAAGATTGAAGGAACCCCACTAATTGATCAATAATGGGATTTTATATAGGAGAAATTTTAAAGATATTAGTTTGAGATGTCTCGCAAGAAGAAGCCACCCAAATCATGAGCACCTTTCATGAAAAGCTGGGTAGTGGGCAGCCTTCTGGGAAGACCACAACCCATAAAATTCTTAGAGCTGGCTATTATTAGACAACCATTTTAAGGATGTTCACAAACATGTGAAATAATTTCACTCATATCATATCTTTAGCACCAAGGAGATAAAGGTAGCAATGCCTCTACAACTAGTCATGATTAATAAACCCTTTACTCAATGGAGGTTAGACTTTGTTGGGTTAATAAACCCCAACTCATCTAAAGGTCACAAGTATGTCCTCACTACCACAAACTATTATACAAGGTGGATTGAAGTTGCAACCCCTAAATAATGTAAGACTAAAGAAGTGATCAACTTCTTGAAAGAAAACATCTGTACCAAGTTTGGAACTCCAGT
The DNA here is from genome assembly GCA_037957365.1 of Torreya grandis. Classification (NCBI taxonomy): domain Eukaryota; kingdom Viridiplantae; phylum Streptophyta; class Pinopsida; order Cupressales; family Taxaceae; genus Torreya; species Torreya grandis. Next base: position 3,178,406 of record JARHVA010000966.1, on the reverse strand, counting down.
ATCTCTAGTGTGTGATAATGGATCGACATTTATGTCTATACAGATGACTGAATGGGCTTATGATAATGACATATCTCTCAAGTTTGAAACCAACCATTATTCCCAAGGGAATGGATTCTCTTGGTCAACAAATAAAAACCTAATGGACGCAAATTTGTTGAAGACAAGCCCATGACCTATCATAAGCTCCTTAAATTTGCACTTTGGGTTGATAGAATAATAATCAAGAAAGATTTAAGAGCCTCACCATTTCTATTGGTGTATGTCAATAACATATTTTTCCTATTACTCTCAAATTGCCTACATACAGATTTATGTAGGAATATATGGAATAAAGCCAAGAGCTTTCCAACTCTAAATTGTTGGACATCATTCAGATGGAAGATGCAAGAGAGAAAGCTTTTTCTGATTTTAGCAAGCATCAAACCACAGTAAAGAGATGGATTGATAAAGGGTCTAAAATCAAGGTGTTTAGACAAGGATACCTAATCCTCCTTTGGGATAAAGCATTTGAACCTAAGGGAAAACATAGAAAATTCACGCCCTTATGGATTGGCCCATACCAGATTGAAAAAACATTAATAAACAACACCTTCAAGGTTAAATATCTACAAGTAAAAAAATATATATTTCACACCAATGGGAAATACCTTAAGCACTACTTCTTTTCTACCCTTACAGAGGTCTTCATGGAGTAACTTTTATGATGGTTAGATTTAGAGTAGGTAGGCTAGCTAGTTTCCTTTCAGTTCTTTCCTTCATGTCCCTTATTTGTATATAAGCATGTGTATTTTTTCCCCCTTTTTGTCTTTATTTATTGCTTTTTGTTGTGTGCTTATTTCTTATTTCTTTGTTATTTGATTCTAATAAGTCCTCTTGGAAAATCCTAAACTCAAAATTATGAAGTTTTCGTGAAGGTTTCCAAATTTTAGAAATCTAGGTGTGGAACCCCATGCATAAGATGACCATGGTTATAGAATGTAAATAATAATGCTATAACATAGAGAAATTGGTAAAAACCAATAGAAATGTTAATCATTATATGATAACCCAACCATCATCTCAACCTCAAACTGGTTTTAAGAAGACTTGCAATTGTAGGGTAAGAACTCAAATTATCATGGTATACCCATACTACCACTTAATAAACATCCTTATCTGGATTAAAGTTCTCGTCACAATTTATTTTACAAAAATTCAAACACTTGACCAAATCCCAAGACCTGGCTACCCTAGTTCCCAACCTTGCTGAAAGCATAAAGATCTAAAAAAATACAAAAACTAAGGATACAATGCAAAATAAAAGGCTTTCAAGTAGATGTGATTTTGGTAATCTTCATCAAGGTTATGGATGCCTGATTGGTAGTGGAGCAAGGACTTGAGTGCATCCAAAGGCATCTGTATCAAGGTTATGGATTATTGGCTAGAACAAGAGTAATTCCCAAGCCTTCCAAGGTAACATGGTGCCTAATGAATACCCATATGTGCTACAAGTCAAGTATTAGTGATTGAGGACTTGAAAATTGGAAGTTGTTTTTTAGACGCCACAAAAAATAGTAAGTGGAATAAAAGTACACATAGTGTGTTTATGTCCTAGTGTTTTACCCTAAGTCTAAAAATAAAAGGTTTGTTTCAATGATAATCTAGTCTAGGTGAAGGTTTTGATCAAATGAAGTGGATGACCTAACTATTTGTATAAATCAAAGTATCTGGGTTATAACATATTGTTATGTTTCCCCCATGAGTTAGCATTTATTGGGGCCAACATACCCTCATTTTTGAAAATTAGGACCTTTGAGAAACCCTAAGGTTTGAACATGGAGTTTATCATGTTAAGGTCATTTGTAGAATCTAAAGATCATTAACTTTGTCAAAAGTAGGCTTATTTGGTTTTGTTATGCTTTAATTCAAACTAATATTCCTAATAAATGTTCTTTGTGGATTTTAGTTGTAGGTTCCATGGTGATGTTCCTAGGAAATTTATGTCCCTAAACCCTAGTAAAACTCTTAGTTTAAATTTGAACATTGGTGGGAATCAAATTGGTGGGAACCATTTAAAATCTATTTTTGGACCTAAGGATAAATCCCATGTTTTAAGCTTAGTCATTTTTTTTAACATAGCTAAAACTTAGCTTAAAATGCTTGGTCCACTTTGTTATGTTACCCTTTTAAAGATTCCTTTGTATGCCTAACTAGTTGTTCATTCTATAGGGTCCTTTTAATATTTCCTTACTTACCCTAAGACTTTAACCTTAAGGCCCCATAATATTTATTAATACTAATAGGACCTTACTCTTAACTCCTTAGCCTAATTCTAGTTCCTCAAGTGCCCTTTTTATGTTAGATTGGTCCCTCACTTATACCTTAGCCTAAGGTTTTAATCCTAAGGCCCTAATGTATTTATTAATATGAGTGAGACCTTAGTTTTAACATCTTAAGCCTAAGTCTTTTACATCTTTTTGGTCCTAACATAACTTCCTTGCATCTTGTAGGATCCATTGCTTGTGCTTTACCATGGTATTTGATCCAATGGAGCTAGGAAAATCCAAGATTTAGTTTAAACAACTTGTGCCTTTGGTGATCCAATGGTTCATGCTTCATCATGGCCTTTGATCAAACAACATGAATCGATATAATCCCACATATAGCCCATCACACCAATCACATTCAAGCCCTTGAATCACGATCAATGTTTCTCGCTTGCTCATAAAAACTCAATCAGATAATGTGAGACACAGTTGAAAATTTAAAAGACTATAGAAGGCCTAAAATATTGACACATAGTACCCTTACATTCAAGGATTAAAAGCAAAAGGTTCCACTTGATATAAATATCCAATCATAAGTGAGCTCTCGAATCATGGTTCTACAGCTGACACTTCATCACCAATTTTGATCGAATGGAGAGAACATAGTCCAAGATCTTAGGAGATCCCATGGATGTGCCAAGTGTAATTCTCACATTGGAACATAATAATTTGATGAATTTAAAATTGATGTTCAAATAATCATCCTTTGACGTTCGTGAGGACATATTTGATGTCCATGCAATCATTAGCTTTAATCCCATCAAATAAAAAACTTCACTAGCTTAAAATTGATGTTTGCATGATCGTCTATTAGTGCCTATAAGGACACATTTGACGTCTGAATGATTGTCAAATTTAGACTAGTGAATTATCATGCTCAAGGTCAAAATTCACTCCAAAACTTTAATGGAAATCTCATAAATAGCTTTACAAGCTAAGGGAAGTGCTTGAAAAATGCTCAAACCTAGAAGTCTTTAAAATTGTAAAATGGGAAATGGTCTTATAATCTAAGTCCTATTTTGAAAAAAGGGTCCTTATAGAATAAAATTTAGACCAAATACATCTTGATAAAGGTTTTAATGTAATTTCTTAATACAATAGAATCCTATGTGTTATGGGACCTTGGTGTTATGTTTATCCTTTTGAGCATATTTTATAAGACTTAGCATAAATATTTTAAACCAATGTTTACATTGTATTTATTAAACTTGACATAAACATCAGCCTAAAATATTTAAGCCATGGTCCCCTTGCGTATATATCAAAAATTAGGCATAAACCCCTTAGCCTAAGGTTAATTTCATTCTTAATAGGTGAAACAAACCTTAGCCTAAGGGACTTAAGCCTAAGTTGTGATCTTAATAAATAATCTAACTTAATGTTTGGGCATCTTTGTAGATAAATGACACATGCTTTGTCATTGTATTTTGATCTAATGATATGAAGGTACCCAAAGACTTTTTAATGAGGCCTTGAGAGCCCACAAACTAGACAAGTGGAAAAAGCACATTCAAGGCAGAATTGACAGAATGATTTTATGGTTCATGCTTTGTCACTAGATTTTGATTTAATCATGCAAAGTCACTCATGACTTTTCAAATGACCACAAGCTCTCCACGTGGATAATGCTCATTTGACAAGTGACTGACCCAGTATTTGAAGCATGGAGAAACATGTAAAGATGCCAAGTGTCACTACCATGGGGGTTTGACACAAAGGAAACAATTATGGGCAAAGGCCTAGATTAAAATCAAAGACTTACACTAATCCTAGATTTTAATCCAACAGAGTGAAATAAAAGTGTCATTTTTATATGCCAATGGCTAATTCCAAAATACATTTATGAAAAATATCATGAAAAACCCAGACTAATGCCACATAAGTACCACACAAGCAAAAAAGGATAAAATATAAGATCTTGTGGGCTCAAAAATGCAAAGGTATAAAGGCAAAGGTCCAAATTAAATCCAAGGCATGTCTAAGCGAGGCTCTAGATATATCCTACCATTAAATCTAGAAAACCTCAAACCCTACATAAAATTGACTCAATTGTATTCATTTGATCACCATTCAATTAAAAAGAATCTAAATTTTATTTTTTGAGCATAAAAGGGCTTTCACAAAGACCATTTTCTACCATTGTAAATAAATTCATAGAAATAGAGACAATAACATCACACAAACAAAAACTGAAGGAGGAGACCAAGTTGTATTTATCAATGGATAATGAAGGCTAGATCTTCAAGGATACTAAATTGGATGCTATAGCTTTGAATTATCCAAATGTGAGGAACTAGTTCGAGATCTTTTTTTTATGATTGAAGAATTGAAGCCAATAACAAAAGAAGAATAAAGTATTACTAAAGTGAGCCAGAGATATTATGACTTAGTTGTTGTTTAGATGGTAGGCCTCTACCATGCTTTGAAAAAACCTGAGGTACTGCATTGCATCAATGTCCTTGCCCCTTTTTTGTTGATTATAACATTGATAATGAATGGATAATTAGGAAAGGAAACTCAAAAAGGGTATCATATGTTTCTATCATTGCATTTGATAGGTATTACAAGCTTCCCACTCCTCATGTGTATTTATCCAAAATCAAGGAGTGGACCTCTAAGCATGACCTAAACTCTGTCATGAGACCTTGGTTACACCAAAGACCCCATGTCTTTAGAGACTTCGAGGGAAAGATCCTTATCATCTAATTTAGGTAGGGCATTAGGGTAATATTGAACTTGTTGAACTAAGATTTTGGTTCCCCTTCAACCACCTATGTGAATAAGCTCTGGGTCCCATATGTGCACTTCATTATGGAAGAGAAACTCACCCCTCCAATTGGAGATTTAATCAGTGTCTTCCTCATCAATAAATTCAATGCCATAAAAAGGAAGACATATAAGTAATTATAAATGATTTCATACCTATTAGACATCCTCCTAGCCTCTATTACTTTCCCTAAGATTAGGAATTATACCCCAAATATAAAATCCACTATTTTGCACCATTACTCTAGATTGCATATTTTCAAATATAGGAACCACAAGTAGTTCATTTGTGACTACATGTATCCAACCATATTTGAGGCCATCATAAGAATTTGTATGCCTAGGTTCCACCCCATAATCAAGAAGTATATTAAATTAATGGGTGACATCTTGTACTACCCTGATTGCATAATCATAAGGATCAAAGGGATCATGTCCCAACTTTGCAAGATACCAATGTATGTTCCTAGCAAGCTAGTTGAGCAATAAATTACTTCCTAATTCATGCATGTCATTGATGGAACTTGTAAAGAAAATAAGAAAGGTCTTCTCCACATTTTCCCATAGATCATTGTGAATACCATACTACAGGATTGGAAGCAAGTTGAGATCATGGACAAATATAGAGATTCATTCATTTTTCAACTTGATCAACTTAAGATGTGAGATCCTAAGGGTATAGTAGTTAACCACTTGATGGATAAGAAGTTCCCAAAGCCTAAGTATGTACATCAACTTGGTGTTCATGATACTATCTACATCAAGGATAAAAATTATGAAGAAGTGTTGACCAAGATCCAAGGCCCCAACATCAGGCTAGAACATAGGTTAATCAAGGATGGCAAACCATCTAGGGAGAGATAAAAAATACATCCTTTGTACTATCACTTGCTACCAAGACCATGTGGGACAACCCAAGAACAACCTTGGGTAGAATAACCATAACCCTAGTCATAAGAGAAACCTGAGCAAAGATAAGATCCATAAAGCCATGGGAAAGAGAAGGCTAGAGAAAGGAAATTAGAAGAAAGGCCTAAAGAGGGAACCCCATCTTCAACACTCCCACAAAGGCCACCCTCTCTAGTACAATATTTGGACATGATTGCCTTGGAGCTAGAATAAACATTTGAGGGTGACCTTAAGGAGCTTGCATAGGCATATGACTTAGACAAGGAGGTGGATCCTAAGGAAGATAATGAAAAATGGCTTGTAACTATGGCATCCATAGAGAAGAGGAAAGCAAAGTTAGCATTGGTTCCTATGGGACCAAGGAAAATGTCAAGGTTGATCATCCCTCACCCCATAAGTGAGGTAAATTTGTTTAGTGATGAATTCCCTATTCATAGACTAGTAATTCCTAATTGGTTAATTTATGGGAAACTACAAAATATCCCCTCTTTCCCATTTAAGGGTGATGACAAAAGTTGATGACATTGAGATTCAAGATGACATAAAGCCATGGATAATGGCTATGGTGAAAAATAAGGAAGAAAGGATAATTGTGGCCATTTAGGGACTAGAAGGAAAGAAAATGGATGTCCAAGAGCATCTAGTAAATCAGCTATAGAGGTCCTAGAACCTAGCATGTTCAAGGAGCCAATTACTACCATCCATTTTAACCATGAAATAAATGGGTTGGAGAGAATAATAACTAGGAAAATAGTGGTTAGAATAGAGGAATTCAGCTTTCATAAGGTGGAACCCTTTTTAGGTTTAACCCCTATAGGAGGTTAGCAACTTAGTGAGGTAGCCATTCATGAAGAGGAAATAGAAAGTCTCATTGAAGCCCAGTCTACACAAGCTAAAGCTGGAGTCCAAAGCTTGAAGTAGAGGATCTTAAATTTGCAAAAGGAAAAGGAAAACTTGTAGATTCAGGCAATTTGATCAGTGCTTGAGGTCATCACCAAGATGTTTGATGAGTCATTCTATGACATGTTTTAAGCCCTAAAATCACTAAAATTGAGGCAAAGTGCATTACAAGGGTAGTGTGTACTAGCTAGGAGTTTACTCACCTAGTGGTAAGCCTCAGAGGATAAAATAACCCAACTCCTCAACATTCAAGCAAAGAAATAGATCCCAAACTTCAAGATCATCAGTTTGGTACACTTAAGTGCAATCCTAAGAATTGTGGTGGATAAGGTCCAAAATATAAGTGCTTGGCATATTAATGTGGAAAGGATCCTAAATGATTATAAGGAGATAATTTCATGGATTGAGAAGCTTCTTAGAACTATGCTCATAGATCTTGCATAGCGCACTACCCTTGGGATCATAAGTGATGAATAATTCAAACATAGGGCTACTTTGGTAACCTAAGAAATCAAAGGGAAGAGGCAAGGCAAATCTTTCTATAAATGCATGTTTTACCAATTGTAAAAGGGAGAGATTTCTGATCAACTTTATAAAATTTAAAGTAATTAATATAATCAAAATAAATATGCAAGGATTGTCTATGTTTGATATGTTAATTGTCATTTTAACTTTTCTGTCAATTCTTAGTTAAGGTTTTGAATTTGAATGGTGTCTTGGAATTTTAAGTTGTATCCTTGTAATCATAGGGTTTCTAAGTTGTACAGAATGCTAGATTAGCTAAAAGATCTTTGGTTTTCCATTTTCATTTTACTCTATTTTTAAATGTGCATGTGTTATTTGATAATAGTAGTAAATCTTTAAAGAAGAACTAGTTCTTACTTGTGATTCTTCACACTATCCTTTGAAATTGGCTTGGTATATAGTGGAATTTGAGCTTAGGTTATTGTACATTATATATTGGTTTTAATGCATACTCAATCAAAATTGACGCTTTGTCACAATTTTTAAGGCTAAAATTGGTAATTACTCTTTTCTTTTCTATCTTACCCTTATCTTTGCTCCTTTTTACTCCAAGATCACTTTAGTTTTAGCTTCATTATAAATATCCACTTAAATTAGTCTATAAATATGGAGCGTAATTAATTAAGTATTAACATAGATTCTTAGTAGTTCATGAAGAATAGACCAAGGTGGCTCCCAATCAGTCTATAAAATTAGAGCGTAATTAATTAAGTATTAACATAGATTCTTAGCAATTCATGAAGCCCAGACCAAGGTGGATCCCAACCACCAAATTATATAAATATTGTGGAACAGTTTATCTTACTCTAGTGTTATTTCACCATAGGCAATTAGATTGTTAAAACCTACAACTCATGCCTTGAATTTTTCAAATTTAAAATGAGAAGTGTTCTTTAAACACTAAGAACACCTATGGTTCATCTAGAAGCATCAACAAGACCGTAAGTCAATTAATGTTATTTATAAATATTCATGATTTCAATTTAATAATTTGGTAATTATCATCTTTATGAATTCATGTTTGCATTATAGTGGTTTTAAAAAGAATTTATGGATAAATGAATAAAATATACATATATATTTATAATGATTAAGGATTATCAATTAGTTATTTTGCTTCTTAGTTCATGATTAGATTATAAGGCAACATTTTCAGTTGAAATAGGGATGCTTTTGATGGTTGAAAATATTACATGATTATGGTGATGATATATATATATATATATATATAGTTGAGTATGATATAAATTTCAGATTAGTTTTTGTTTGACAGTATGAATAGTTTGTGCTGACTATTGTTCCTATTTTCATTTTCATTGGAAATATTAAGCTTATTTTGGATTAGACAGGAATGGTTTATAAATTGGTTATAATGATTCTTCTCTCGGTTCATTTTTTAAATGACAAATATACATATGGATCGGTCATTATTTTATAGTTTGAGAAAGCATTGTATTTTATGTTTAAACGTATCATTTCATTTGATTATGAACTCTCTCATTGAAAATTATATGAGTTCTCAGTTTGATATGTGGACCTTAATCAGGTATAATTCAATCATAATACAATGGACGTTTTAAAAATCATTGGTATGACTTGAATTGATTCAATATTTGAGTAAAGTTCTTTATAAGGGATTATAAATTCTAAATAATTTATCCTAAGTCAAATATTATCTAGCTTAAAATTATAAAATGATATGACTCATGAGGATACTAACCTAAAATCATTATTCTATGTTTTGAAATAATGATTATGATTTTATCTGGTCATGGTGATTTTAAAGGTTTAAACCTAAGTCTATAAAATGGAATTTCAAAAGTATAATGTTTTGATTGGAACACCTAAGCATAGGTCTTAAGGTATATTATGTTTTCAAAAGGCAAGTATTGAGGTTAATGTGATTATTTTTTTAGGTTCGTATATTTTGAGTTAGCATACATGATACCACTCAACAAAGCATTTAATCTGAATCATATTCAAAGAGATATTGTGATCATGGTGAAGATTTTGATGGTCTTAAGAAATTAATGCAAACACACATGCCTCAAATGGCAAAAGTTGTTATGATGTTAGTAAGAAGTTTAGTGATACTTAAATTTGGTCATACTAATAATTTATTTATCAAATATTTAAATACATTCTCAATATGAAGAGATCCAATGGGAATTAAATACATTATCGAGGTAGTTATGGTAGGGATTTGGCATTATAAATAGTCTTCTTTTCATTTTTTGTGAGCATTCTCAAATCTTAGCTGTGGAAGAGAATCCCTAACAATTTGGATTTTGAGTGGTAAATACAGATTTTGAGAAGAAAGATTATGATGAAACACTTCCAGATATGCCCCAAGAAACATAAATAAGTTTGAGCAATGATTTTTTGGTTGTTTTGAATAGTTTTTATGGTTTTATGAGAGGAATATAATCTCAGCCTACATGTTAATAACTTCTGAGTTAAGGTTTGTGCATGCATGTTGGGTAGGTTATATGATGTTTACAGTTTCACCTTTTGCATATAATATTGAAGCAAATGGATTTAAGCTTGATATATTCTCAATATGAGATAAGATAAATGCCTTTATCAGTTCAAACATAAGATTTGAGAATATATGAGATTTATCAGTTGAATATGCATTTAGTTTAGTTTCAATCTCACATATTGTTTCAACTTTCACTTCTTAAAGGGTTTATTAGAACTTTAAAAACTAAGCTCTCCGTAAATGATAAAAGTTATTCTATATGGTTGTATTAGTATATTCGACATGCAAATGCATTTTTTTTAGATGAAATCTTTCTATAGTCTCATATATTGTGGGTTTTCAAAGAAATACTGTGCATGATTCTATAGTGGGTCAAGTTTTGAAATATGGAAAGTTCTGTCAAATTTTGTTTTTTAGTTTTGGATTTTGAGAGTCTATGCATAGTAGGGTTTGTTAATCTTGAAATTTTGAAATCTTGGCATATTTGAAAGGCATTCTAAGTTTCCTTTCAAATTTTGGAAATAAATGAACAATACAAGAGAATATATTTATTTCTTGATTTCAAAAAAATGATTTAGATTACATTTTAAAAACATGCAGGGTTTTGTTTCAAATTTTTGTTAAGTATTATATAGTGATAAGATTTAAGATGCACCAATTATATTTTTGGAGCCTTATTGCGACGTTGTATTAGGGTTTAAATATGAGATAATTTTTTATATTTATAGAGATATTATTTGATTGGTTTCCAATCTACCATAGATTTTTGTTTGAAAACTATTCAATTTTGAAGTTTTGGTTTTTTTATAAAATCATATGAAAAGATTGTTAAAATATTGGATACTTTTGAGCTTTGATGGATTTTTTTCAGCATAAGATAGTAATAATAGTGAGAATATAATGCAAACATTATAGGCATAAGTATATAAAGACAAAATTAATAAAAAAATATAATTTTTCTAGGTTATTCATGAAGTGGAATCTTGATAGAAAATGGAATTTTTACAATAGGTTTCATTTGATTTTAAAAATTGATTGAATTAATTTTTTATGTACAAAATTTGTAAATTATCACCTATAAATTTTTTTTGAGATGTTAAATTTGATGGCCAAATGATTGTCACCACAAACCAAAAATTTAGTAGTTTGACGATCATTTAACATTAAATTTAAGCTAGTTGGAAAATATAGTAAAATAACTTTTTTTAGCAAAGAAAAATTTGTTTCTTCGAGAGTTTGAGTTCATATTTCATGTGATATAGTCAAAATATTTTTACCATCAAAGCATTTCTTAAAAAATAATTGTTTTAGAAAGCATGGTATTGCACATGGAATAAAGAGTAGTGAAACAAGTCTTTGGAGATTTGATAAATTAGTTGGTAGTAAATTGGACACACACACACACACACACACACACACACACACACACACACACACACACACACACACATATTGAGTAAATTAAAATGCAAAATGAAATTAATGTAAAATTAAATTTCATTTAATATGATATGTTACTTGATTATTTATTGAATAATTAATATTTTAAATTATCCTTAGTTGACTAAAAAACTCCCTATCTATTACAAATACCTGGTCTAAATTTAAATATTTGATTTCTTAAGACTTTTTAAAAGCCTTAAATAATTTTAATTTATAACTATTAAATTAATTAACTTTAAAAGTTAATTAATTAAGTTGACAAATAGCTAACTAAAGTTAGTTACAAATTTTTTTTCAACTAAATTTGGAGTTTTAAAAGGAGATCAAGGATTCATTTGAAAGGGAGAAAAAACACAGATACTAAACACTTATACATTTGTAAAGTCAATCATTTCTCTCTCTCTTTTCTATATAATTTCTCTAAGATAACATGACTTTTGTAGATAGACTAATGGTATTTTCTCTGATGGTTGAGTATATTGCTTAGACAACATAGTTATATCTAATTTTATATTGTCATTTATAACTAATTATTTGAAGATTGTCAAGTTTAATATTTTTTTATGATTGTAGCTTGTAGTCTTATATGCAGAATCTAAGTATTCAACCTAAACAATGATGAAAACATCATTTTTTGTGATATATTATTGATCTAATTGATTGTAAAATTTATCTTTTGAAGATATTTTATATGAAATATGTTTATTTCTCAAATAAATCTATCTGTTTTACTAAGAGGACCCTTATTTATTAAGACTCACAAAATTTTTTATTTTATAATATATTTTATTTATTTAATTTTGATTTTTAATTTAGTTTTTCACTATCATTGGTTTTCTTTCTTCAATAGTTTTTGTTTATTTTTTATTTCTTTCTTTTTGTTAGTATTAGTTTTAGTTTAGACTAGTTTAGTATTAGTCTAGTTAGATTTTTTAAGTTTAGTTATTTTAGAGAGTTTGTTAATTAGTTTTCTATTATTAGTAGTTGTTAGTTATTTAGAGTTTGTCTGCCTTCTTGATTATCATTGATTACTTTCATCTTTGTGTTGTGAACATGAACATAAGATACACCTTTCAGTAATATGATTTTCTTTCATTTAAGAAATCATCTAATTCATATATTTTACTCTATTAGATAGGTCAGACTTGAGATTGAATTATATAATGATTAGCTTTTTTCATTAAAGAATTATTTATGAGTAGATTTTCTTGATATAATTGATTTTCATGTTGTGTTTGACTGATTTAGTAAATGTTTTTAAGCTTGATTTAGATTTAATATTGAACATAGTAAATCCCTATAAATTTAAAAGATCATTTTTACATGCCTTAGAACTAATTTTTAATCATAGGTCATTTACGATTAAACTGGTATGATTCCATCTTGACCTTCATGGTAGGCAAATGGATTGATGCATTGGCATGATATTTTTTTCCATCAACAAATTTGGTGACTCTGCTGGAGAAGTTTAAATCAAGTGTCTTTATTATTTCATTTTTATCTTCAATGATTCACATTATCATAATTAGTCTCCAATTTTTAGCTGATAGTTATCATTCATAGTTATCATAATTGATCACCCAGATTTTGATTATAATTTTGTGACTATTTCTTGCTTAGTTATAGAAAATATGGATGAGCTCACTCAAGAATGACTTTATATCAAAACCTTAATTGAAAATCAAATAGATCAATGTCTAATATCTTGATTCACATTTTATTTGAAAGAAAAAGAGTTCATAGGAGAATATTTGCTACGTTATCTTTCAAAATTAAATGAAATTCCTTTTCCTTTTCAACCAAGTGGTGATATTTTATTTTTATGTTAGAAGAGTAATTTACATAAAAATTATATTTAGATTATTCAAAAGACTAGTATTGTTGACTTTATCTTAGCCTTGAATTTTTTTCACATTCGAAGATAAAATCAAGATTTATGTAAGATTTGCTCACTCAATCATGATATATTCAAATGCAAAATAATCTCTACTCTAATTCTAACTTTTGAACATGAATTTCGCAAATAATTTTCTATATTTTTTAATCTATGATCAAATCACGATATTGTATAATAAAAATACTTAAGAATTATATTACATTTTAGATAGTTCATGAAGATGTTTTGATTCAGACTTTTCATTAGATTAAAAATTAGATAAATTTAACTCATTTAATCAATTTGATCAATCATTTGATAACATATGTTTAATTAATTTTGATTTATTTTCTAGTAATGACTATTTTTTAGATAAAGTTACTCTTGGTTTTCTTTTAGATATATCTAATAAAAAATATAATGATGTTTTAAAAAATCTTGAATTAAAATCTCTTGACTTTGATATGAATTTTTTTTTTAATTTTAAATCTGACTACTTTTCAAATAGAAATTTTTCATCTACTTATGATTTTATTATTGTCTATAATAGTATCAAATCTAATTATAATCCTTTTGATAACTGTGCTATCACCTTTAATTCACAAGATCATCCTGACAACACAAATTATGATCTCTTTGATGCTAGATTTAATGCTATCATGACATAAAAATATGTTTATGATGTTGCAAACACTGAGATGAGCAATCAATTGACTGAAGTTGAGTATGAAAAGTTTGATTTCTAGATTATTTAGGTCACAATATGAAATTGACAAGTATGATGCTTATTATGAGGTTTCTTCTATAGAATTTAAATCAAAAGACTTATTCAATAACATTGACTATGAATATTTTAAATTGTATGACCCTTTAGATTTTGAAACAATAGATCATACTAAATATGTTAAATTAGAAGATATTCAAAATTATTCAGAAATACGTAAATAGTTAAGTCAATTTATTGATCAAGATTCTCTCAATATTAAATTTTAAAATATTCATCTCACTCCAAATCAAATAGATAATCTTTCATATACATTACAAAACTAAGAAATGGTTAAAAGTACAAATAATCATGATTTAATTTTGTTTATTCAAGGTTATTTAATGTGTTTATCATGTTGTCTTGTTATTTTTAGATCATATAGCTTGACTTATCATGAATATTTTCCTGCTAAAAATAATGCCTTACATTATAGTTATATTGGAGGAGATATTTTATCATTTATTCTTATACCTCCTTCATTCATTAAGTTTTATTTCTTTGTTTTTGTTAGTTTTCAATTATGGTGTATCCTTCATTTTGTCTTAAAATGGATTATTTTTAATATCGATTAATGATTTATTTATTTTTGGTCTATAAATATTTTATCATTTTTAGTTTGATATTTTGCTCGTTTTTTTATTATGTTCTTTTATTTTATTGTTATTTGATTATTTTCCTATTATTGTTTAACTTTTACTTTTGAAAAGATCAACAAGTGTTTTAAATGGATCAAGTTTCACATTATGAATGAAGAATGCGAAGATGTTGCAATTATATTATAAGTGTCAATTAATTTTAGATATTACTATTTATAAATTTAATTTTCCGTATATATGGATAATATATGCTAAGTTATAACTAGTTGTTAAAATTATACTTTATTTTCATATATTTTATTTGAGGCTTTTGCATTTATGTGTGCATCCATCTTGAACTTTCCTTGTATATCATTATCTTTATTTATGTCATGATAGCTAAACATTTCATCCCTTGTTGAAATATATTAAAAGGGGTTCATGCATAGTTGCTTGAAAAATAATTTACTTGGATCACATTCTCAAGTTAATATCATTATAAGAGGAAATTTTATTGCCACCCAAATTGATATTTGAAACTAGCTATCAAGGTCACCAGTTTTATGCCTAATTTTCGCACCCTTAATTTTTTTGAAATAATATGCTATTCTTAATACCCTGTAATAGTGATGACTCAGTCATAAAATCTAAAACTATAATTAGGAACCCTAAGTCAATTAATCTTATTTATGATCATTCATGATTTAAATTAAATAGTTTGGTAAATATCATCTTTATGAGTTCATGTTTGCATTATAGTGGTTTCAAAAATTATTTGTGGATAAATGAATAAAATATGCATATATATATTTATTGTGTTTAAGGTCTATGATCAGTTATTTTGCTTCTCAATTCATGATCAGATTATAAGGCAACATTTTAAGTTGAAATAGGGATACTTTTGATGGTTTAACATATTATATGATTATCATGATGATGCAGATATATATTGAGTTTCATTTGAGTATGATATAAATTTTAGATTAGTTTTCATCTAATACGGTATGAACAATTTGTGGTGACTATTGTTCTTATTTTTATTTTCATTGGTAATATTAAGCTTGTTTTGGATCAAACATAAATGGTTTATGAATTGGTTATAATGATTATTCTCTCTGTTCATTTTTTGAAATGGCAAATATATAGATGCGATCGGTCATTATTTTATAGTTTGAGAAAACATTGTATTTTATGTTCAAATGCATCATTTCATTTGATTATGAACTCTATCTTTGAAAATTATATGATTTCTCAGTTTAATATATGGCCCTTAATTAGGTAGATTTCAGTCATAATATAATGGACATTTTGAAAATCATTGGTATGACTTGGATTGATTTGAGATTTGAGTAAATTGCTTTATAAAGGACTATAAATTCTAAATAATTTATCCCAAGTCAAATATTGTCTAGCTTAAAATTCTAAAATGATATGACTCATGAGGATACTAACCTAAAATCATTATTCTAAGTTTTGAAATAATGATTATAATTTTATCAGGCCATGGTGATTTTAAAGTTTTTAACCTAAGTCGATAAAATAGAATTTCAAAAGTATAAGGCTTTGTTTGAAACACCTAAGCCTAGGTCTTAAAGTATATGGTATTTTCAAAAGGCAAGTAGTGAGGGTAATGTGATTATGTTTTGAGGCTTGTATATGTTGAGTTGGCATACAGCATGGCACCACTAGGCAAAACATTTAATCTGAAGCATAGTCAAAGGGATATTGTGATCACGGTGAGGATTTTGGTAGTCTTAAGAAATTAATGCAAATACACATGCTTCAAAAGGTGGAAGTTGGTATGAGGTTAGTAAGAAGGTTAGTGATAGCTAAATTTGGTCATACTGATAATTTATTTAGCAAATAGATAAGTACATTCTTGATTGAGGATATCCAATGGGAATTAAACAAATTTTTAAAGTAGTTACGACACAGAGTTAGTATTACAAATAGATTTTTTTCATTTATTATGATGATGTATGGATTACTTAATGTAATTGATAGTTGATTATAGTTCATTGCTAATTTATCATTTTATCAATGTTTTGATCAAATACTAATGATGGATATACTTGGTGTTTGTAGGTACTACTTATGAGCTAGGCTAGATGCCAACATCGAATTTTTGGGTAGCAGAGTGGTTCTAAACACTTGAATGAGTTTTGATAGGAACCCTAGTATTTTTTTTAAGCTAAGTCTTATTTTCTCTCCCTTAGTACTATTTTTAGAAAGATTTCAATTACAGTCAAATTATACAAATCAATAGCTTAAT
This sequence comes from Torreya grandis, assembly GCA_037957365.1. Classification (NCBI taxonomy): domain Eukaryota; kingdom Viridiplantae; phylum Streptophyta; class Pinopsida; order Cupressales; family Taxaceae; genus Torreya; species Torreya grandis. Next base: position 3,161,583 of record JARHVA010000966.1, on the reverse strand, counting down.
TATTGCATATTTATTTATTAATTTTATTACTCTAGGCCCTTAAATAAATTGGATATAATACACAAATATTCCCAAAAAAGTTAAATTAGTAGTCTATAATGTCTAGGACCAAGTTGCATCTAATCATGCTTGTTTAAGAGATAAATCACCCATTCCCACCTAAAGAATTCCCTTACCAATATGATAAAATTATAGTTTTTAGGTAAACTTAAAATGTAAATATAATAAAAAATTTAATTCATTTAAATGAACAAAAAGAACCTTAACATGCATGTCTAATTCCTATTATTTATGCTTGAACCATGTCAGTTGAACCTTGGAGATGAATCTGTGTCAGACACCATAGTAATCAACACTGATATGTAACTTTTTTGTAATCAAGAGTCAAGTTCTTGTCCTCCAACTGATGTGTCTACCTCCAAGACCTTCACATTAAATTCATAACTTCTATCATGTATGAAGAGTCAAATTACATTTTCTCCCATGACTAATAATTCTAAATCCACCCAAATGCATGTTTTTACAACTATTTAGGAGTGCAAAAACACTAACAATAAATGTTTTCAATGTTGAAGCAGTAGTTAAATATCTCCACCTTTGATGCTTCTTGGCTAAAAAATAGCACTACCAACATGTTGGTGGTAGTGGTAATTTATATGACCAAGTTATTGGATTCTAATCACACCTAGTCAAGAGACGAAGTACCCATTTCAACCTCAAGAATGCCCTTCCCAATATGAGAAAATTGCAATTTTTTAGGTGAACTTAAAACATCCATAAAACATAAAATGTAAGTCATTTACTTTAATTAAAATAAACATTATGTGTGTATAGAATCCCTTTAATTTAATCCTAAATCATGTTGATATAAACTTAGAGAAAAATAAGTGGTATATGTCATAGCAATCAGTCTTGAAATAACTTGTTTGCAATCAAGAGACAAGTTCTTTTCCTCCAACAAACATTTCAACCTTCAGGATCTACACATGCAAACTCATCACTTCCAACACATCTAGATAGGAAAATGGCATGTGATCTCATGACGATGACTTCTAAATCCACTTGTATGAATGTTTTTATAACTGCTCAAGAGCATGAAAATATTGATAACAAATTTTGTCAATTTTGAATTGTCAGTTAGAGATATCCACCTCTAGTGATTTGTGTCTAGAAATTGGTGCTTACACCATGTTGGGGGTGGTGAATAACATGTAGGACTAGGTTTTTGACCTCCAATCATGATTTTTAAAGTGATAGAGTACTTGTTATTGTCAGGGGAACCACAGAACAATAAACTTGCTCTGATCCCTACTTAGTCAGGATCTTGCTCTACCAATTAGAGCACATATGATTACTTCTCGTATTAGCAACTAAACACAGAATTTAACCAGAATCAATAAGTAACTAGAAATATGAAACAACATAGGAATTGAGAGACAATACACAATTGTATTAATAATCACTCAGAAGAATATATAATAAGGAAGATGCCACTTCTTCCTCCACCTCAAAGGTTTGCCACTCCTCAAGACCTTCTTCCCTCTCTCTCTTGGTCACAACAATCAATTCCAATACAGAATTGATGTTCACCTCTCCAACCAGTCAGTAACACACTGCCAGTTCACCAAGTACACAACCGTACTCCAAGTAGATCTTCTGCTCTCTACTGCTACCTGCAAATCACTAGACCTTACTCACCATTGTAGATCTCCTATAGAAAGTCATGCCCACATGCTGACCAAGATCATACACACACAAAGAACCCTTCTGATTCTCCAATCTAGTACCCACCTTGGTACTGTGGCACTAGGAAGAACACACCATTGCTCTCTTCTCTCTGAAGGAGCTTATTGCTCTCTTACTCACTAGCTACAAGTTTACACTACAGCCTATGAGTCCATATATAGATCTCATGCATACAATAATTAGATTAACCTAATTACAATAATTAGACATGCAACTCAAGACCAAAAATAGCCTTTGCATGCAAACACTCGGTTCAACAAACTAACTGTCTGTGGAACAAGCAGTTCTGGAACTGCCATAGGTGACCGACGCCAGTCCCTATCTGCTTGGATGTGACCGACGTCGGCCGACATACTGCCGATGTCGGTTTCCTTCCTGTCCACCCTGCCGTCATCGGTTTCCCTGTGCACTGCACCTTTTTGATGCCGGTCTCCCTGGAACTCAGCAACCTCCTCCCTGTTTGCACTAGTTGAAGCTTTTAGCTCCACATCCTAACAATCTCCCACTTAGAGATAAATAGTTGTAATTGTACATGTACCTGTACTCTATCTAATTATACCCTAGCTTGTATCCCTCTTCAAGATCAATCCTGAAGACTAACCACCACACCCTGTGATGCTCTAACCTTTGTGCCTTTGTCATCCAAGTAACCTGCCAAATCTGCATCTACAAACCTATGTAGAAAAATAACTTGACCCTGCATAGCATGTCGACCTGTCGCTGATCCCTGTAAGAATCCACTGAACTACCCTTCAGTACCTCTTCCTTGAATTGGCTCCATACTTTCTGACAACTCCCACTGCTTGGGAAAACTCAGGTCTATACTAGACCTCATGTGATTTTGAACCCTATTTCAAGCTAAGCTTGAACTGTCCAGCCCTTGGTGTGCTTTCTGATTCTACATCCTGCATCATGAACCCCGCCAACACCGTCTTCACATCAGCTCCCACTGGAGATAAAATCTCCATGTCTCTTATGCCAAAGAATTTTACTACTCTAAATTCTTCTTGACATGCTTCTGAACTAACCTTACCCTTAGCTCAGCAAATCCCTGTATGTACAAAACCTGCTAGCAAATTACCCACATACAGTAACTGGATAATGTCGCGACTCATCATCCACCTGGTAAGACAAAACCACAATAGTTACACTGACATTGACTGAAGCCATGCTTAGTCATCCACCTGTCAATACCTATACCACTGTCTTGCAGCTTCCTCAAGACCATATGCCTTGGCCTTCTGTCTCATGTATCCATCCACTCTCTTCTTTAACTTGGGAATCCATTCCATCACTCAGTGCTTACTTCCAGCTGATAACTCTACCAATAAATACCTATTTGGTTCTTCTTCAAGGACTCACACTCCTCATCCATGCCAAGCTCCCACTGTATCTGGACTCTACCTGCATTGCCTCTTCCATCTTCCTAGTTCTTGACTATCAAAAAGCAATATAAAGAAGGTGAACAACGAATATGAGGTTCACTTACTCTTTCTGACCTCGACATGAGCATTTGAGACTTGCTGTCCGCCCACTATCCGTACCAGTGACTGATCTCAACCATCTCCCAGTCTGTTTTCGACTGATGTCGGCTCCCTGTATTGAACCTGACTACCGACGTCGTTTCCTTGGTCGATGCCAGTGTCCCTCCTATCGACATTGGTCCTTATGACCGATGTCGATCTTTATTCTACCGACGTCAGTTACTATATGATCGATGCCGGTACCTGTGTTCGTCTATGAGTGATAACTTTTTACCCGTGAGCTCTCCATGGATCAAAATCCTAATCAAATCAACCCTGCTCTGCTCAAAATAATTCAGTTTCCTCACCTGATCTCTGTCCGTCATCTCCTCCATGAACACCAAGGCTTTCCAGTTCTTTAGCTTGTAAAAGACATCTGACTTCCGCTTTAGAACCTGCATTCTCCTCCTACATATGTGACTAAGCCTATGAAGCCACATCTCTGCAACAAAAGGTGAATCAACAATATAAGTAGATAGATAAAGGATACCTACTTTCTTACCACCATCTAATTCAAGTATATCCGCTATGAGAGTTATAGTGCATCTCTCATCACCCAAATTTCTTGAAGAAGTTAGACTTATCTCCAAGACTGGTACCTGCATGACTTCCTTCAACCACTGTGTGTCATCCATCTATAATTTTAGCTTCACTTCCCCTTCGTCAATCATCTGACAAGGCTCTCCAACCCCTAAATAAATCTCTCCAAAGTCTCCAAAGACATACCCATGAAAATATGCTCTATTTCAAGCTACATGGAAAGAGGCAAAAGAATCTGTAAACAAAGATTCCACTTTATCCAGAACATCCTGTGCAATATTACCTGCAACATATGCTTCCACAAGCTGATCTTCTACCGACCAATAATCTCTTTTTACCTGCTCCTTTTTTTCATCAATCAGACCATTCGTGTTATTTAGTTTCTCCATTCGTAGCTTACTTTCTTCTGCCATTGCTATACTCCCACTCAATCTGAAACCCCTGTGAGTGACCTGTAATCAACAAACACTACCAGATTTGAAACCACATGTTAGTCAACCCAACCAAAAGCTCTGATACCACTTGTTGGTATTAGCTCTTGAACCTATAACCAAGGCTCTGATACCACTTGTCAGGGGAACCACAGAACAATAAACTTGCTCTGATCCCTACTTAGTCAGGATCTTGCTCTACCAATTAGAGCACATATGATTACTTCTCGTATTACCAACTAAACACGAAATATAACCAGAATCAATAAGTAACTAGAAATATGAAACAACACAGGAATTGAGAGATAATACACAATTGTATTAATAATCACTCAGAAGAATATACAATAAGGAAGATGCCACTTCTTCCTCCACCTCAAAGGTTCACCACTCCTCAAGACCTTCTTCCCTCTCTCTCTTGGTCACAACAATCAATTCCAATACAGAATTGATGTTCACCTCTCCAACCAGTCAGTAACACACTGCCAGTTCACCAAGTACACAACCGTACTCCAAGTAGATCTCCTGCTCTCTGCTGCTACCTGCAAATCACTAGACCTTACTCACCATTGTAGATCTCCTATAGAAAGGCATGCCCACATGCTGACCAAGATCATACACACACAAAGAACCCTTCTGATTCTCCAATCCAGTACCCACCTTGGTACTAGGAACGCACCATTGCTCTCTTCTCTCTGAAGGAGCTTATTGCTCCCTTACTCACTAGCTACAAGTTTACACTACAGCCTATGAGTCCATATATAGATCTCATGCATACAATAATTAGATTAACCTAATTACAATAATTAGACATGTAACTCAAGACCAAAAATAGCCTTTGCATGCAAACACTCAGTTCAACGAACTAACTGTCCGTGGAACAAGCAGTTTTGGAACTGCCACAGGCGACCGACGCCGGTCCCTGTCTGCCTAGATGTGACCGACGTCAGCCGACATACTGCCGATGTTGGTTTCCTTCCTGTCCACCCTACCGTCGTCGGTTTCCCTGTGCATTGCACCCTGCTGACGCTGGTCTCCCTAGAACTCAGCAACCTCCTCCCTGTTTGCACCAGTTGAAGCTTTTAGCTCCACATCCTAACAGTTATAGCCTCAATAATTCCCTTCCCAATATGATAAAATTACAATTTTTAAGGTGAAATTTAGACATGAGTAAAATGGAAACTATAATTCTTTTGTAAAAACTAAAATAACCCTAATGTGTATGTCAAAAAAATATAATTACACACTAGATCACGTCAATCAAAACTTAGATAAAAATACATGGTAGATGTCACATTAATTAGTCCCAAAATAAAAAATTACCTTCAAGAGATAATTTCTTGACCTCCACATGCAAATCAATCATTTCCAACATGCCTAGACAGGTAAATGACACATATTCCAATGACCATGATCTCTAATTCCACTAGGTTATGAAACATAATACCCATTCTAGCCTCAAGATAATATGAATTTCTATAATAATAGTACCACCCTTCTTTTGAAATTTTATTAAGATTATCTTAGCAAATTTTATTAAGATTATCTTAGCGTAAATAATATGAAATTATTTACTAACAATGGAAACCAAATGAAGGTGGAAGCTTATTTAACACCACTAACCTATAAAAAACTTGTTAGTATGTAATTAAAATTAAAATTTATATGTAATACCTAAAAATAAATAAAACCTGGTATAATTAAATACATTTACATGTGATAACTCAACATACCTTTGAATTTGAATCCAACGAACCTTTAGGATATGTTCTAATATTGATAGTATAAATAATAACTTTGTATTCAAACTCAATAACCTTCCATAGTTTTTTATTTAATGGCCTCCCATGATATTTGAGTAATTGAATATTTGTTTCGAGAACCAAATTTAAATAATGCAGTATCTTCCTATGTGTTTCATACTCTTCAAAGAACCATATATCTTAATTTTTGATAGGATATCATTGAATCCAAGTTATAGTGACTACCATATACCTAATTTGATGCAAAAAAAATAGGTCAACCTTCCATAGGCCATAACTTTTGACCCATATCTCAGTTTGAGCTCTTCCATGTGCCAAAATGATCATATAAAAAATTTAGATTCTTAACTAAGGGGATAAATCCCTTTAGAGTTGATTTTAATATTTTTTTAAGGCCAAATGTGATCATCTAAGGTCTAAAATTAATGTTTAATAATTTTTTTAAGAATTTTTTATTTTTAGAAATTGTATATTTTTAAAACTAGACGTCAACTTTAGTTGAATTTCATCCCATAGGCTAATTATATTACTTAGGGTATTTCAAAATATTTTTAGAGCCACACGTGATTACATGTGAAACTTACTATAAATAGTAGCTATTAAAAATAAACATTTTTTTTTTAGATTTTATTTTTTTGAATTTTTGCATGTCAAATCTAATTTATGAGTTGGGCTTATTTAATCATGGTTTAGGTTTATAATTATTTCAAGTTATTCAATATGAATCAATTTTGAGTTATTTTTTTAGATCTTGGCCTATTATTAATTTTATTATCTTGATATTTTTTGGGTTCATTATCTAATATCAGAGCAAGTTTAAATCTTAGAGGAGAAAGACATGGTGATAGGATCAGGAGGCGTTGTGCAGATAAATAAAATATACAAGAGCTATAGAGGTAAGTTCAAAAATTAATTGAAGTTATCACCAATTAATAGATAATATAAGGTGGTGATGAGGAAGACACATATCATGATGAAGAAGTTTAGTAAGAATAAGAACAACAAGAATATCCACCATCAATGGAAGAGAGGATGGTTCAAGCTTTAGAAGGAAGAAATGAAAGAATTAAAGTTGATGTTTTAGATTATGGAGGTAGTTCAAAACTAGAGGAGTTGATAGATTGGATGAGTATCATAGAAAAATTATTTGAGTGTAAGACTATGAGAGATTAAAAGAAATTAAAATTTGTATGCACACAATTGAAAGGTCATGCAATGATTTGGTGGGATCACTAGTAGAAAGAGAGACAATGAAAAGGTAAAGAGAAGATTAATTCATAGAAAAATATGGAGAAGCTGAGGAAGAAATTTCTTCCTGTGGATTATGCATAAACCCTATACAAAATATTCTAGAATTTGAGCAAAAGGATTACAATATACAAGAGTATACAGATGAATTTTATAAGCTTTTCATTCAAGTAGAACATGATGAAATAGAAGAGAAGATGGTTCTAAGGTATGTAAATGGTTTGAAATTTTCTATTCAAAATGAATTAAGCATGCATATAATACATAACATGGAGGAGGCTTATCAATTAGCTTTAAAGGTAGAAAAAAACAAAATAGATAGAATTTCAAAAGGACATCTCCTGGTCTAAGAAGAGTTTGATCCCATCCAAATAGGGAATGATGTGGGTTTAATACCACTAGAGGTGGCTTTAATTTCAATAAAGGTTAATCGTCATGTCGTGTAGAAAGGCAAGAAGACAATAGGTAAGGTTTTCAATACCAACAAAGAGGAAGAGGATTTTAGAGAGGATGAGGTTATAGTGGTACTAGAGTATAGTTTTTGAATCAATGTAGATCTTATCACTATTATAGATGTGGATAAAAATGGCATAGAGCATTTGAGTGTCCACACTATCAAGATCAAGAAAGGAGGTAAAAATATCACCCAAGAGTTAATCTAGTTGAGGTTGAGATAGAGGATAAAAATATTGAAGTTATACCTATAGATGTAGGAGACTATCTCATTATGAGAAAAACCATGATCACTCTAAGGAAGGAACAAGTGCAGATTAAATAAGGTGGTGATGCATGGTTACAATCAAATATTTTTCAAACAAGATGTACTTTAGGTGGAAAGGTATGCAAAGTAATTATAGATTGTGGTAGTTGAAAAAATATAGTTTCTAAAGAAATGATAAATAAATTAAATCTATAATGTGAAAATCATCCTAATCCTTATCAGATTTCATGGTTTAAGAAAGGAAATGAGGTTACAATAGATAAAATTTCCCTAATCAAATTTTCTATAGGAAAAACTTATAATGATGAAATATGGTGTGATTTTATCCTGATGGATGCATGCCATTTATTATTATGGAGATTGTGACAATTTGACATGAAAGCAATTCATGATGGATAAAAGAACACATACACTTTTTGGAAAGGTGGTACAAAGGTATTTTTGCTACCTCTTAAAGAGGAAGAGAAGATATGAATCATGCTCTCTACTAAATAATTTATCCAAGATATGAAGGTAGCATGTTGTTGTTATCCATTAGTAGTAAAGAATGAAGAAACAAAAATGGTGCCAATACCAACACAAGTAACAAGAGTGTTGGAAGAATATGCATATGTTATGTTTGATGAGTTACCAGATGGTTTACCACCAAAGAGATATATTTAACATCACATTGATTTTATTCTAGCATCAACTCTACTCAATCAAACAACTTATAGGATGAGTCCAACATAACATGCAAAACTAAATAAATAGGTTACTGAATTGCTAAGGAAGAAGGTGATAAGGGAAAATATGAGTCCATGTACAACACCAACATTTATAACTCCAGATAAAGATGGAATATGGATAATATGTGTGCATAGTAGAGCAATTAATAAAATTAGAGTAAAGTATAGGTTTCCTACACCTCATTTCGATGATATGATGGATGTGCTTGTAGGAGAAAAATATTTTACCAAGATTGATCTAAGGAGTGGTTATTATCATATTCAAATTCATGAAGGAGATGAGTGGAAAAATGCATTCAAGACTAGGGATGGCTTATATAAATGGAGGGTGATACCATTCATATTATCTAATGCACCCAACACATTTATGAGGATGATGAATATGGTGCTAAGAGAATATATTGGCAAGTTTGTGGTTGTTTATTTTGATAATATTTTGATATTTATTAAGACTAAAAAACACTTACAACATTTAATAATGAAAATGGATTTTTCAAGAAAGAAGAAGTTGTATGCAAATTTAAAATAGTGTAGGTTTTTATAGAATAGTTTGGTGTTTTTTGGATTTTTAGTTTCAGCAGATGGTGTGAAAATGGATGAAGAAAAGATAAAGGCACTTGTTGAGTGGCCTATTCCAAAAATCATTAAAGAGGTAATAATTTTCCATGGTTTACCAAGTTCTTATAGAAAGTTTATTAAAAAATTTAGTAGTATTATGGCACCAATAACAGATTGCATGAGAGGGAAGGTATTTACATGGATTAGAGTAGCCATAGAAATCTTTGAACTTTTGAAGAAGGTTACAAAAAGACTAATTTTAGCATTACTGAATTTTGAAAAAGTGTTTGATGTTGATTATGATGCTTCATTTGTGGGAATTAGTGTTGTGCTAAGTCAAGAAGGAAAGCCAATATCATATTTTAGTGAGAAATTGAATGATGTAAGAATAAAGTATTCTACTTATGATGTCAAACTTTATGTAATTGTACAAGCATTAAGACATTGGAGGCATTACCTAGTGCCTAAAGAGTTTATCCTATTTACAGATAATAAGGCTTTGAAGTATGTGAATACACAAAATAAGTTGTATAGTAGGCATGGAATGTGGGTTTCTTTCTTGCAGGGGTATAATTTTGTGTTGAAGCATAAATTAGGAAAATAGAATCAGGTAGTTGATGCATTGATTAGGATGGAAATGTTATTTGCTACTATGGTGAGTGAAGTAGTTGGATTTAAAGCTATCAAAGAATTATATGATAATGATCCATATTTTGGAAAAATAGTTGAGTAGTGAAAGAATCCATTAATAGGTGGGACATATGATATTCATGATGAGTATAGTATATAAGAAGGTTATCTCTTCAAAGGAAAATAATTATGCATTCCAGTTAGGTCTCTGTGATACAATATAATAAGAGAATTACATAGTGGCAGTTAGGCTAGACATTTTGGTAAGATGAAGACAATAGCTTTGGTGGATGAAAAGTATTTTTTGCCAAAGATGAAGAGAGATGTGACAAGGTATGTTTCAAGGTGAATAATATATTAGGTGGCTAAAGGGCACATACAAAATATTGGATTATATAGTCCATTACGAGTTCCAAGAGGACCATGGATAGATTTGAGTATGGATTTTGTGTTAGGATTATCAAACACATAGAGAGGTAATGATTCAATTTTTTTTATTATAGATAGATTTTTTTTTAAATTTAATTTTATTGCATGTAAGAAAACCAATGATGCCACTAGAGTTGCAAAATTATTTTTTAAAGATATTATGAGATTTCATGTTGTTCTAAAAACTATTACTTTAGATAAGGACATGAAATTTGTAAATAATTTTTGGAGGAATTTTTAGAATAATATGGGTAATAAACTACAATTCAGTAGTTCATATCACCCAAAAATAGATGGATAGATAGAAGTTGTGAATAAGAGCTTGGGAAATTTATTGAGATGTATAGTGGGAGAGAAGCCCAAGCAATGGGACTTGGATTTACCATAAGTTGAGTTTAAATATAATATTTCAATGAATAGATAAATAGGAAAGTCACCATTTTATATTTTTTAAGGGAAAAATCCCATGGGTGTTTTAGATTTGGTATAATTAATGATTGTAGATCAAATTAGTGTTGATGCAGAAGCATTTGTAGTAGTTGTAAGGACTAAGAAGAAAGTTACATGAAAGTAATGATAAATATAAAGTAGTAGCATATGTTAGAAGGAGATACAAGGTATTTTAAGGATATTTGGTAATGGTTTACTTTAGGAAAGAAATATTTCCAAAAGGCATGTATAATAAGTTGAAATACAAGAAAATTGGGCCATGCAGAATTGTAAAGAAAATCCATGATAATGCATATGAGGTGAGTTTACGATAGAATTTTGATCTATCTCTTGTATTTAATGTTTTATATTTATATTAATTTCATGGGGAAGATGAGGAAGGTGATGAAGATGAAGAGTTAAATTGGGAGTAGTAGGTTCCAAATAAAAAGAAGTAAAAAATAGTGTAGGTTTTGGATATGAAGACAGTGAGCACAAGGTAAGGGAAATATAATAGCTATTTTATACAGTAAGAATGATTGAAAAAAGAATACAATAATTATATTATATAATATGAGAAAAATAACATTAATAATTAAAAATGACAGCAATATAATTAGGGCAACTCGTAGGAGCTGAGTTATTTTCAACCAAAGGAGAATGACACATAAAAAATAGGCCAACCTTCTTGAGGCCATCAATTTTGACCCATAGATATGTTTGAGCTTTTTCACATGAAAAAATTCCCATATAAAAAATTTATATTCTACCCTAAGGGGCTATATCCCCTTAGAGTTGATTTTGATATTTTTTGGAGGCCAAATGTGATCAGTTGAGGGTCCAAAATTAACATTTAATGATTTTTTTTAAGAATTTTCTATTTTTAGAAATTATATATTTTTAGAATCAAATTTTAAATTTAGTTGAATTTCATCCCATATGATAATTATATTATTTATGTATTTCAATATATTTTTAGAGCTACACACGCTTGCATGCAAAACTTACTATAAATAACAGCTGCTAAAAATAGACATTTTTTTTTTAGATTTTATTTTTTTTCAATTTTTTGCATGTCAAATCTAATTTCCAAGTTGAGTCTTATTTAAGCATAGTTTGGGTTTGTAATTATTTCAAATCATTCAATATGAATCAATTTTGAGTTATTTTTTCAAATCTCGGCCTATTAGTAATTTTATTGTCTTGATAGTTTTTGGGTTCATTACAATGTGATATTAAATGTTTTCCCCATCTATGACAAGGGAAATCAATTTATTTTTTTATACACACTAACATAATTATTAATATGTTACCTCTTCATTGATCTCATTCACAATAACTAAAAAAACATGCCATGTATTACCAAAAAATAAATTTTTAATAAGGATGTCAAGATGGATAATGAGAACTTTGTACATAATGATTAATATTCTCCTTAGTTACACTATATCAAATACATGGTTAATGTCATGTGATGATGTCATATCTATAAGTTGTATTGCTAGTGGAACTTGATATGTGTCAATTAGAATTATAGGTCTACACTTCCATTCATCTACTCACTCTTTTGACTTGCACTAATTCTAAGCAAATCACATGCATGAAAAAAAAACATGCCAAGTGTATTTTATGTATAGTCCAAGAACCTACATTTAAGATACAAAATGAGTGGATCTCACTTGATCTATTTATGGTCATATAATCCTTATAATTTTATGATTATTCTTACTCAATCAACCAATAATGTCTACAAACAATAGAATTTACTTGAGCACCATGGACCATTTTCTCATTACACCATTGGACAATGGTTTTTGAATCAATAAAAATAGTGCCATTTTCAAAATTCAATTCCTCTCTTGAAATGAATATTTTTACACATGATCCAACACCATCATTCTCCCCTTTTCCATGGCCAACCTAAACAAAACTCTAAATATGTTCTACATCAGTGATAAAGTACATCCTACTCAACCATTAAAACATCCATGCATTCTTAAATTGCGATGTGCAATTGTCTGACCAAATATATTGTTGATTTAAAGTATTTACCCTCTCAATCAAATTTTCATAAAACATCTCAAAACAACCTTGCACATACTCTATAAAATGTGATCAATAATCACTTACATATAAATGGTACTCCATTAATAGTTTTTCATCTTGATCTATACTATTAGAATGCATAAATGCTAAATGCATGAATATGAAAACATGTATTGAGTTGTAATAAAATGACTAAACTTCTATTTTGGGTTTGAATGTTTAATTGTCATCAAATTAAACTACTAAAACAATACAACCAAGTGGGAATGTGTTCTTTATTAACTTTAATTATTCATCTTACCATCTAGCTCACTATGTGTGCCTTGCACACTAATAAACAATTTTCTCCTTGAATTTGACCATAATTTCTGAAACAGGTATTTGTTTTGTAAAAATATCACACATTTTAGATTCTTTGACATATTTTATCAAACCAACTAATTCCTATCTAATTTAACTTTTACTCTTCTCATGGATATAATTTTTTTTATTTTGGAAATCCACCACAAATGTTACAAGTTTCATCCAAACATGCTTTGTTATAAAAAAAATTCCATCTCATCTTTCACAAAAAAATGGTTGGAATAAATTATCTTAACTAAATTTCACTGAACTTCATGCCACACTCATGAAAAATATTTTCACTATGCAAATTATAATGCATATGATTAAAAAAATCATAGTGCACTAAACATTCAACATGTTGTCTATAACAAGTGGTGCGTGTGTATTTTTTTTTAAATATAAGGGTTTGACCATCTCAAAATATCTTTGACTCATATAGATTTTTTGATGCTTATGTAAAAAGTAGATTCAAATTGTTATTGGATCATATCCAATAAAAATTTTGGATGCATCTTATGGTTATGATAACCAACTCTTCATTTCACTACATCTCTTGTATTATGAAAAAATCTTGAATTATTTTTCTAAAATTGTGCAAGTAAATATTTAAGAGCATCGAATATATCCTTTTTCTTCCATTGAAGTATACCATAGAATACTCAGAGCTGATTTGTATTGGAATCATTAAGTCTTTTACGTATCCCAATTTCTTTCATTAATAATTTTTTTAATTTATGTTTAGTGCTTAGCTAGTTTTTGAAATCAAGTTTTTTCTCCCTGTTTGACCACTTATTACACAAGTTTTAATTATGTGTTAGGAAACAATAAAAACTTTATTAAATATCTTAATGACTATAGTATGATATGCATCATGTATTTTTTCAAAACTTTCCTTATTTTCACCATCCATGTTAGATGTTCTTAGTCCTAGGGTGTACATTATAGGTCTCATCTTAATCAATTTCATCAATAAAATAAATAATTGACATTTTTTACTATCAAATTATACATTTTAAAAGAAATTATCCTAAATTATTTCAGATATTATTATTGAATATTAATTAGACATTTTATTACAAATTAGCTTCAAAATATTTTCATCAACTTCAATTAAGTAATAGCCTTTTCTATGTAAAATCCTTGGAGGTGTTACTAACGATTGAATTTGTGGAGATGAAATTTCCATATCATTATGTTTACTAATAATTTATTTATTATTACTTTCACTATTTAGTGTTTCCATGGTATTTTATTCATTTTTACTTTCATTATTTTGTGTTTCCATGTAATTTTATTCATTGTTAGGGGGTAAAATCACCATGCATGGATTCATCATCAACAAAATTAAGAACTTTATACTTTGAATGTGGACTTGAAAAATAATTTGTAATTTTAGGTAAAAATTCATCACTATTATTAAATTCATCATTATCCATTTCACCATTATCTACAAATTTTGGTTCATTAGGGATAGTATTTATACTGTCTTGAGAAAAATATTTGTATTCATATCCTTTACTTTTCTCTCAACACTTATAATTGATCTAGTATTATATGCTTTAAAAATTTCTTCTTATTTGAATGAAGCTCATCACCCATGACTAGATAAACTAGATAACTTTTTATGGTGGGTTTCAAAACAACAACTTGATATCTTTTTATTTGACTATGCAAGCTACAGAATGACGCAGAGAATGTAAGTGAGGACATAATTCTTGAAATAGGTCAACAATAAACATTGGAGAAAGAGTTTTATCTATTGTGAAAGTAATGTGTAAACACTATAATGCATATGAATTATAAATTATATGTATTATAGTATACACACACACACACATATATATATGAAATTTGAATAAACTAAAGCATGTATGTGTTATAACACATACATGAAATAACACTTACGTACGTTTAAATTTAAATTATTATATTTATATTCCTAATATTTTTAATTTATTTTAATAAATACAATAAATTAGGGTCACTCTACATCTTCTAGAGTTGGTGTCATAGTTACACACCTTACAATTTGGGAGATTATTTTTCAAAATTCAATCTAGTCAGTACTTAGTCATTTTTTAGGATTTTAGTATTGAGCCTAGGGATTTTATGGCATAAATTTTGTAAGTGATATACATTTTGGATAAAAATATAATCATTTTTATCATTTTATCACCTTTCAAACAGTTTGTTTATATTTTCATGAGTCCTAGGTTTATAAAAATTAGATTTTACAAGCCAACACATAACCAGCCACTCTTATATGCAAATTAGGTCCCTTATAGGCAAAAAAGTGACACAACACCACCATAATCATTTATTACTAGGGTAAATATGGAAAATTTTGGTCACATTTAGGCATGTTCACCCTAATTCAATTTTAATTCATTCCAAATTAGTGTGCATGAGGAAACATAGGTTACCCATGTGCACCTAACCACCCATTATTATTGATTTTACTTGTGATTAATTACATTATATGCCAAAAGTGATAGAAAAACACCATATTCTCTTATGATAAATGTAAATTCAAAAATAATTAGGTGCATTTGTGCATGATCACACCATTTCTCTTCAAATTCAGGAAAAAATTAAATGATTGTGGAAAAGTAAGTCCAATTGTGACCCTTTCACATCCAACCACCAATTTATGCTATTACTATACAAATTACATGCATTTCAACTCATATACATGGTTTATACCTAGATGTATCTAACTCTTTGGCTACTTTTGAGTATTTTCTTTCTCCTCCTCTCCCCCAAGAGGGTGACAGCTACTTTCCCTCTAACTAGGTCCATGTTATCACCCCTCCATAAGGTGAGGCAGCCTATACTATAATTCCTAATGCATATATTTATCCTATATATTCTTCAAAGCCTCTTTGACATATGTGCTTACATTTTCAATCAGAAGCAACTAGGGTTTGCACTTGTGAGACTCTAAGGGATCAAATCACCAGTATGAGCAAGTTAATTTTAGATTTACAAATGCAGAATCAGCTATTACATGACAAGATCACAACATTAAGAAATTATATTATAATACAAAATCCTCAAAGGTAACCTAGTGTCAATCATATATATGCACCCTCACCTAGGCAATTGGTTGCAAGCAATGTTACATATCAAAACAAGAAATCACAACAAAGTAACTCTAAAACTAGTGATTCAAAAAGCATTCAAAGATAAAATAAGAGTTCAAGTGAGGTACTAAGGAAAATGATTAAATTTAACTTGATAAAACTACCTCCTCTACATCTAGTGAGAAGATCAAGATATTATTATATATATCATATAGAGAAGATCAACATATTATTATGTATATCATATAATGCATGGGCATCATATAGATTCATATTTGGCATTGAAAACACATATATAATAGATAATTTTTAATTAGGACCTTATATAAGGTAAATCAGTCAAGAAATCCATGGTGACACAAGAACACACTCACAAAGGGTCAAATTTAGAAGTAATACAAAAGTGGTTACCAAAGCATAACTTAGAACAATAAAAATATTTTTAAAAAAAAGCAAAATCAAAGAAACAAATAGTAACACAAGCATAGGTAAAGCATGAAAAACATGAAAATCTACCTCTCCAAAATGAGGTTCAACTTTCAAAGTAATATGGGTTTGGTCAAAAATATCTACAATAGTTTGATTTTCAAAGTCAAAGGTTGGGCAAGCATGCTCAAGGCATCACTACTCCTATTCTAGCACTTGATAATGTTTGTCACCAAGGTTTGGTATTTATTGAACATCCTAAGTCAAATAATTCATAAACACAATTTATCAAAAGAAAAGATCCAGATAGAACAAAAGTCAACACTAGCATCCTATTAGTTCAAAATCAAGATGATAATGATGAGTGGAATAATACAAGTTATTATGATTTCCAAGATATCAACAATGAATCTAAATATTCATAATAATATTTGCAGCCATTCCCTCATGTTTCAAAATCATGCATGATTATTTTATTTGATATAGGACACCATGATAGGGATTCTCCTATGAGACTCATCAATTAGTAATCATTTCTTCTCAGTATTACTTGTACATAGTTTTTTTTCTATTTATTGTACATAGTCTTCTTATGATTCATTTTACATATCTTATATCAAAAATACCAAAAACATTCAAATATTTCAAAATATAAAAACATGAAAATAATTTAAAAAACACCAAAAACATTTCGATTATATGCATTATCCATGCTTTACATTTTTACTATTATGCTAGACTTACATCTATTATTTTATGCTATTATTTATCAATTTATCTACATTAGCATGCTTCACTTGATCTCTTTTGAGTGTGTGTAGTGACATCTATATCTCTAATTGCTTCACTCTACCCATTGATGGGGCATCCTACTTCTACATTCAAGACACACATCAATATACATACCCACCAAGGGCATCTTCTACATGACTACACCATTTAGGTTATGTCATTCTTACACCACACACTAGTTATCATGCGATGTATATTACTTACTAACTCACAAAAATTAATCTATCGACACTCACTAGTATATAGCACTTGTGTATTTATTATCATATACTTAGTCCTGTACTAGCATGTCTTGCATACTTTCACTCTTGCTTTGCTTAGTTATATGTGATTGTATTTTTCTAGTATTTACATGTTTTATCTTATTTTTTAGTGTAGCTTGATGTTATTGCATTTCCAATTATTGTTTGTCTCTTGTATGTGCCTTAGGACATTTACCAATGTACTTTGCTTCTATTCATGTGTGTGACTTTGGACATTTGTCAATGTCTTTTGCATGTACTCTTCTATGTGATTGTAGCTCTCACACCAAATTTTGCTTGTTTCAATTGTATGTGTATGTGTATGTGGCATTTGAACATGCCTTGTATGCTTGCTTTATATCTTGAGTGACATGTGCCCATGTCCCTTATTTTCTTGGCTCTTTAGCCACTCTTGTATGCTTCTTACTTCTTGATTTGTGTGTTTTTTTGTTTGATTGGTTTTTATTGATTTCAATGCCATGATCCAAATCATGCATTATCCTTCTTTCTTCAATGCCATGATGGACATCATGCTCCATCCTTCCATCCAGCTAATAATTAACACTTCCAATTCTAGTTTAATACATCAAACATGTTATTACATTTTTATATCTATCTAGGCGTACTCTTATTGATCTAACAATCTCTCAATATATTATTGCTATACCATGTATCTTTGCATCATAACACACTTGTAGGGTTGTTTCTTCTAAGGGAATTCAATGTAGGGTCTTCATTCCTACCCTCAAAAGAGGGGGTGACTAATAGGTGTTTTTTCACAGAGATCAAAGCTCTCAATGGTCAAAATATAGAACATCTAGAACAACAACTAGACATCAAACTAGTCAAAATAAAATAAGCTAACAGTCAAGAATCCAAAATGGTTACTAAATTTAGATCTAGACAATAGCACCTAACTTAAACAATAGCATTGGTGCCACTAGTGTCCACTTTTGACAATTCTATCCAAACAATAGAAAAACTATATTTTCTAGAAATAGACAAAAAGGTAAGTTTAGTTACAATTTTGTTAGCTACAATTTAAACTAGATTCATCAATTTTAGTATAGTTTTTCTCAGAGAATCTAGATATAGGAGCATCATGCATGGCATGATGACTCTCACTTCTAGTTTTTGATACAAAAATTGATATAAATTCTAGATTAGAATTCATTTTCCAAACACTAATGATTGGGGGCAATGTGTGCAGCACATTTGTTTTCTTTTCTTTCCAAGTTTAGTATTACCCACATATTCTTAGTAGTTACTTGCCTTATTCCATCTACATATAGTTGGCATCATTTTAGAATGGCTTTCATACAAGCCTAAATTTTTGAGTTCCAAAGTTCATGAGTGGATTTCACACAAGCCTAGTGGAATAGTTCAGAGTGGCTTTCATACAAGCCTAATATCCATATTTTAGAGTGGCCAAGAGTGGCCTAGTTTCCAGCATACATTCGACTATCCATGCTAACATGTTTAGATCATAGTACATTCATGTGCTTTAGAAGACATCTCATACCGATATCAGTTAGCTTTATTTCACAAGGCAATGATGGAGCCAAAGGACTAGTTATCCTTTGTATTCTTGAGCCACCTATTCAAAGGGATTGGACACACAGTCTAGACATCAATTCACATACACATGATCACCTAGCTTCACTTAGTGGGCAATGATGGAGCCAAATGGCTAGCCTTTGCTTTCTTGAGCCACTCTCAAGGAATTGATCACTCAATTTCATTCATGATATTACTCTTGGTGTTAGGTTATGGAGCTAAAAGCTTCAACTTTGTAGACATGGAGGAGGTTGCCGAGTTTCAGGGATACCAGCATCGGCAGTGGGACCGACGTCTATCATCTATAGTGCAGAAGGGTAACCAACATCGGCAGGAGGTTGGCTGACATCGGTCACCTCCAGGTAGACAGGGACCGACGCCGATCACCTATGGCAGTTCCAGAACTATTCATTGCACGAACAGTTAGTTTGTTGAACCGAGTGTTTGCATGTAAAGGCTAATTTTAGTCTTGAGTTGCATTTCTAATTATTGTAATTAGGTGTCTAATTATTATTTGCATGGGATCTATATAATAAACTCATGGGTTGTATCGTAATTAAATATTCAAGGAAAGGAAGAGATCCTTCCAAGTAAGATCATTTGAGTTGCAAGTTGTTGCAAGCTTATGGGAGATCTACTTGAAGTACTTTGAGTACTTGGGTACTGGCAGTGTTATTGCTGACTGGTTAGAGGTGAACACCAATTTTGTGTTTGAGTTGTGTGTTGGGACCATTTTTGGTAGGAGAGTGAACTCTTGATTGAGAATTACTGGGAGCCCTTGAGGTGTGGGAAGCCTCTGAGAGGTGTGAGAAGAAGTGGCATCTTATTTATTGTATTTTATTTCTGGATGAGTATTAATACAAGATTGTGTATTGTCTCTCATATTCTGTGTTATTTTTGAATTCTAGTTACTTGTTCATTCTGGTATAATTCCATGTTTAGTTGCTAATACAAGGTAATCATATATACTCTTATTGTGGAGAGTTAGATCTTGACAGTTGGTATCAAAGCATTTGGTTGGGTTTACTAACAGGTTGTGTCAGATCTGGTTAGTGTTTGTTGATTACAGGTTACTCACAGGGGTTTTTGTTTGAGTGGGAGTATAGCAATGGTAGAATAAAGTAAGCTACGAATAGAGAAGTTTAATGGCAAGAACTATCAATTATAGAGGATGCAGATAGAAGATTATCTATTATCAGAAAAATTTGTACTTACCATTGGGTGGGGTTGCATGCAAGCCCACAAATATGAAGGATGAAGAATGGGAGGTTCTTGATCGGAAGGCTCTAGGATCTATAAGGTTGAGCCTTGCATCGTCTATGATTTCCAACTTATCACAGGCCAAGACAACGGTACAGTTGATGGAATCTTTGGCAAATTTATATGAAAAACCCTCAGCTTTAAATAAGGTAGTTCTTATGAAGCAATTATTTAATTTGCAAATGTTGGATAGTGGATTTATACATAGTCATCTTAGTGATTTTCATGGTTTGGTAAACCAATTAAATTCAATCAATATTGTTTTTGATGATGAAATTAAGGCTCTCTTAATCTTGTGCTCATTACCTAAAAGCTGGGAGAGTTTGGTAATGGCAGTTAGTAATACTGTGTCTGCTTCAAAAATCTTAAAAGTGGATGATGTTTTGAGTGTAATCTTGAATGAAGAGATTTGCAGGAAAAGCACAGGTGAATCATCAGGGAATGCTTTGAGTGTTGAAGGCAAGGGAAGGCAAAGAGAGAAGATCAAGCATGGGAGATCAAAGTCAGAGATAGGGAGATCCAAGTCCAGGTATGGCAGAATAACCTGCTAGAAGTGTGGAAAGCAAGGGCATGTAAAAAGAGATTGCTGGGTGAATAAAGATGAGCATGAAGGACATGAAGAAGTAGATGTTGCAGATTTTGTTGCACAGGATGCTCTAGTATGTTTCTTAGATAAAGTAGAATCTTGGATTTTAGATTCTGGTGCCTCTTTCCATGCATCCCCAAATAGGGAATTTTTTCATGAATATGTCCAGGGAGACTTTGGAGAAATTTATTTAGGGGATGGTAAGCCTTGTCAAATGGTTGGCAAAGGGAAAGTGAAGCTAAAATTACAGACGGGCAACACATGGGTGTTGAAGGAGGTCATGCATATCCCAATCATAAAGTAGAATTTGATTTCTATTGGAAAGTTGGGTGATGAGGGTTGCACAGTAACTCTCACAGTGGACTCTTGGAAATTTTCCAAGGGTACACTTGTTATAGCAAGAGGTAAGAAAGTAGGTATGCTTTATTTATCTACTTGTATTACTAATTCTCTTTTTGGGTTATCTACTTCAGCTATAGATTCAAAGATGTGGCTTAATAGGCTTGGTCACATGAATATGAAGGAGATGCATGTTCTTGAGTCAAAGGGTATGCTTTCGGATTTGAAAAGCATGGATCAAGATTTTTGTATGTAAAAGAAGAAAGTGACATTTCTTGAGAAATCTGATGTTCGTGAAAAGAATAGGAAAGCCTTGGTTTTCAAGGAGAAGATGACAGACAGAGATCAGCGTAAGGGGCTAAAGAATTTTGAGTAGAGCAAGGTTGATATGGACAAGGGTTTGATCCAAAAGGAGCTCACGAGTAAAAGTCATCACTCACAAGTAAAACATAGAGACCAACGTCAGTTAGAAAACTAATGTCAGCATCCAAACAGGGACCAACATTAGCTATGTGTAGCCTGACGTCGGTGACTCAGGACAAATAAACACCAGTGTCAGTCAGGGGGAACCGACGTCGGCAATGAGGTAGTCACATGAAACTGACGACGGTCAGGTGTAGACTGAGATGTGACTGGCATTAGTCACTGAGATAGATTTTAGGCAGACAGAAAGCTATCAAGAAGTCTCAAGCACCCATATAGAGGACTAAAAGGGTAAGTAAGCCCCAAATTTGTCATTTCCCTTCTTTACACTACTTGTTGCTCATTGATGGTCAAGAACCAGGAAGTTACTAAAGAAGCAGAGCAGGTAGATCCAAGAAATAGTGGGAGCTTGGCATGGATGAGGAATGTGATTCCTTGGAGAAGAACCAAACGGGAGTTATTGGTGGAGTTGCCAGCTGGAAGAAAGCACTAAGAGATGAATGGATTTTCAGGATAAAGAAGAGTGGGAATAGACACGTGAGATGGAAGGCCAGGGTATATGGTCTTGAGTAAGCTGCAGGACAATGCAAGTTTGACCATTGTGTTTCTCTTTACTAGGTTGGATAATATTAGCTACATTATCCTATTACTGTATTGTGTGCTTGTTGCAGAGTTACATATGCAGGGAGTTGATAAACTAAAGGTAAAGTTAGTTCAGAGGTGTGTCATGAGGAATCTGGGAGCAGCAAGATTCTTTGGCATGAGTGTGTTCTAGAGACATGAAAGGTCATAGGTTGATTTTGTCTCCAGATGATTGTGTGAAACCGGTTAGCATGCCGATGGTTGGACAGTTCTATGAACAGTGTTCTGATTCACATAATGAGGTTAAGTACATGTGTACTAGACTTGATATTTCCCAAGCAGTGGGAGCTATCACAAGTTTGGGGCCAATCTGGGAAAGAAGCACTGGAGGGCAGTTCAGTGGATTCTTAGAGGGACCAGCAGCAGATGCATATGCTATGTAGGGTCAAGTTCTTTTCTACATGGTTTGTAGATGTGGATGTGGCAGGTGATTTGGATGACAGGTGGTGCACCATAGATTTGTGGTGGTTGGTCTTCAAGAGTGATTTTGAAGAGGGATACAAAGCCAGGGAACAAACTAGATGATGTACAGGTACAAGTATAGTTGTAACTTTTTATCTCCAAGTGGGAGATTGTTAGGTTTTGGAGCTAAAAGCTTCAACTTTGCAAACATGGAGGAGGTTGCTGAGTTCTAGGGATACCAGTGTCGATAGTGAGACCGACATCAATCATCTACAGTGCAGAAGGGCAATCGACATCGGTAGGAGGTTGGCTAATGTCGGTCACCTCCAGGTAGATAGGGACCGATGTCGGTCGCCTGTGGCGATTCCAAAACTGTTCATTGCATGAATAGTTAGTTTTTTAAACTGAGTGTTTACATGTAAATACTAATTTTAGTCTTGATTTGTGTTTTTAATTATTGTAATTAGGTGTCTAATTATTGTTTGCATGGGATCTATATAATAGACTCATGGGTTGTATTGTAATTAAGGATTCAAGGAAAGGAAGAGATCCTTCCAAGTAAGATCATTTGAGTTGTAGGTTGTTGTAAGCTTATGGGAGATCTACTTGAAGTACTTTGAGTACTTGGGTACTGGAAGTATTATTGCTAACCGGTTGGAGGTGAACACCAATTCTGTGTTTGAGTTATGTGTTGGGACCATTTTTGGTAGGAGAGTGAACTCTTGATTGAGAATTACTGGGAGCCCTTGAGGTGTGGGAAGCCTCTGAGAGGTGTGAGAAGAATTGGCATCTTCTTTATTGTATTTTCTTTCTGGATGAGTATTAATACAAGATTGTGTATTGTCTCTCATGTTCTGTGTTATTTTTGAATTCTAGTTACTTGTTCATTATGGTATAATTCCGTGTTTAGTTGTTAATACAAGGTAATCATATATACTCTTATTGTGGAGAGTTGGATCCTGACACTTGGTACTACAACATCATCCAACATTACTCAACATTACTTAGCTTAACAACAAGTTTTGTATTGGTTCACATACTTGGTGAGGTGTATTCATTCCTTTCTCTTCCTATCTCTCTCACCTAGTTTTGTACATTCTTATTTTAGATATAGCGTATCTAGCAAGAACTGATCTACTCTTTATTTTCATTTTAGATTTTTACTTCATAGTGTGCTCTTTATATATACACCTAATATCTCACAGCTTCATGAGCTTCACCCTTACAGATAAGTTTAGGTACACTTTCTATTTTTCCTTTATCCTAGTCTTTCACTATACTACATCACTAGAATAAAGAGAGGGAAAATATAGTCATATAAAATGCAAAAAATGGTAACTTGAGCATGGATAATGACACCCAACCCTTAGGTCCCTTTTTTTAATTTTATGACCCTCTCAGGCTTATTTTCACTAATTCTCAATTATCTATAGCCTTTTATACTTGGTCCCAGCTCACCCAGACTACACTTTCTAAGACAAATCAATCCCCCTAAGTCTCGTTTGCTTAGGATAGTAGCACCACACTTGGACTATAGCATTAGTGCCACTACTATCTACTTTTATCACTATTGTCCAAGTCCATTTCTATCCCCAATGATCAATTTCTTCTAGTTCCCCATCCCTATCCTTGTCAACCTAATGTGAGCACATTCAACCTATGACCAATAGATTTGTATAAAATCCCATTTAAAGATCATTTAGAGATGGTTGGAAATTATAACTAAGCAAGAAAGAATACAAGAAAAACTACTCAAGTAAACTTCCCTATTATTTTTATATTCATACACTCAATTATATAAATCACATTAAGTGGGATAACTACATATGTCTTAATCCCTCTTCCGATTATTGGTATGTAGGTAGCATGCCCACACATGGGGTGTGAAGCATGTCTAGTGCATCTTACACATACTAACCCTACCCCTCTTACTAAAAATTGGTTAAACCATAATGTAAGATAGGGTTTGAAGAAATAATTTTCTCTACAACGAGCTCTATTGACTTATAGACTCTAAAATTTGGTAAATAGGCTCACACTGACCTAGTGAATAAAACCCAAAAATCTTAGATCCTCAAGACAATAGTGGTAGAGGTGGATTATAGTGTCAGTGACACTACTATCTAGTTCTAACACTCCTATCCAATCATAAAAATGAAGTTCATATCTTAGTTTTTGATAGTGTCTCAGTCCTACACAGTGAATTCTAGCCTCTGTCTCATTTGGATCAATCAATTTCTATCTAAGTTTTGTTTTCTTCTCCTTATTAATATTTTTAGAAAATTTGAAATTGTAATTAATTTATACAAATCATTAGCTTAATTATTTTCTATTTATTTACTGATTTCCTATTCCATACCCTTTAACTAAATTAGTAATAATACCCCAATATTCTCAAAATTGTTAAATCAATACCCCATTAGGCTACACTCTCTCTACACCATAGTCTCCATACCTTACTAAGCCTTGAAATGACATTCATGCCTCTTTTTATGATTTCAACACCTCACTATTATGCTCAACATCTCACTCTCATGCCATACAACATATATCATGGTTATACACTACCATACATACTTCACATGCCTTGATAATGGATCATGATATCTCATTAGGCTAGACAGGGTCTAGGACTAGTCTAGTTGCATACCTGGATTGAAGGTCTTATCCCTATACTTGAAACTTTCTCCCCCTTTTACATTAATTACAAAGTTTCATACACATTTCAACTTTTTGAAGCACTCATTCTCCCTCTTTGGTAACTACTCTTAGAAACTGCAAAATAACTTAGAGCTACTAAACTCTTGATATCATCTAAAGAAATAGTAACTCCCCTTTTGTCTTCACAATTTGATCTCACCAAATTAATCCAAATATTTCTCAAACCATTTAAAATTCATGCTCAACTACCAACTGATATAAACATAGAACAAATTTGCTTACCTCTTTTATGCTTGTCAACAACTACACATGGAGCTTATGAACAACCTGAATAGCTCCCCCTCAAACTAAGCATCCATCATGCTTCTACTAATTGAAGAGTGTATCATTGATGCCTAATGTAATTACCCCTTTCCATAGGGCACTAAAATAACACAAGCTTAGGGTATTCCTATATCTCTATGATCTCACAAGACTGAATATCTTTTAGGATCCTTTTAGGCTTGATTGGCACCTTAAGCTTGACCTCTTCAACAACTTTTTGATCATCAATATGAGAAAATAAAAAATATTTTTGACTTGATTTCACATCTAAATTATGCTCTACCATATCAAATATTCCACATGGGCTTGTATACTAACCATAACTCACTATTATTGTCTTTGGTTTCCACACATTCATTTGCCTTCTTTCTTGCACTCTAGGGGATTCAAACCTTTTTTTTTGACTTGATGACCTTCTAACTTTATTAGGATAAAATATTGAAATGTGTCCCACATTATGAAAACTATATAAAACAATCTCATTCATACATATTTACTAATTATTCCTTTCATAATCCCATGCACATTCATTTTTAAAGGGTATTATACACTCTATTGCTCTATGACCAAACTGATTGCATGCAAAATATTAACAATTAGATGAATTAACATACCTCATAGCATTAATCTATTTGATTGGTCTCTTTATGTTGACCTTATTATCTTTATTTTCCTTCTCCTTGACTTGAGCTACCTCTTTTTGGTCTTCTTTTAAACTAAGACATGACTTATCACTTGCATAATTTTGACTACTCAATATGTCATCTAGAGGCTCAGTGCTCCTTTAAAATTTCTCATAGGCATTCATCTTGTCTATAATATGATCATGTTCAACCTTCAAATAATATATCTCTATCTTCAACTGATCATTCTCAACTTCATTTGATATAAAATTTGTATTGGCACCTTCTAACTAATTCTTGAAATCCTTGATGATCTTCTCATCCCTTTTGGTTTCTTTGACCCAATCACTCTACAATGTACATATATGTTCCTTAATATCCTTAACCATAGATCTCAGATCATGATTACTCTTATTTTTATGCTTAAAATCATCTAGGGAACTTATGATCTTAGCTTCAAGGTCTACTTTAGCTTCTCCTTATTCACTATCATAATAGACTTCTTCATCATACATGTTATCTTCTTAGGATCACCTTCAGGCTATTAGGCTTGCTACAAAGGACCAAGCTCTGATACCAAATGTTTGAATCATAATCATTAAGGGGGGATGTGGGGGTGAATTATTGTCTTTAAAACATTCATTCATTTCCACTTAAGCATATATGAACCATTCATACAAATATGAACATCTAGCAAAGTATATGCAACCATACAAGATCATGAAATAAGATAGCACAATACATATGTGGGAAACCTTCAATGGGAATAAAACCCATTGATATTTTAAAATGGACTATACTCCTATAATAAAAAAATAAATATTTAGTTAAGCACCAACTCCACATGGAAAACTAACTCCAACTACTCAAGCACCCACTCAACTAGGCTTTAACAAGCACCAACTTGTAAGGAGGAACCAACCCCCTAGATGACTCAGCACCAAATCAACCACATGAAACTTTTAATCACCTTAATAAAACCTTTTTTTTCACACAATATATGATGATCACCTTATGTATCTCTTTTCACTCTTCTATCCCTCTCAAATTGCCTTATAGGCTTATTCACTTAACTAGGTCTCTTTAAGATAAATTAGATCATATGACCTTGATATTCATTTATAGTACCCATGATAGATATTCATGATAGTTTCTATAGACCCATTTAATGGTATAGAATACCTTATTTATGTCTTCAATTTATTATTTACATCATTTTCATGCACTCCTTGTCTAACTTTTTAAATAGGCCTATTAGACCTTGCTTTTATACAAGCCTCATGCCCATACACACCTTGGTCAGCCACAGACACTTGTCTACTTATATTATCCACATAATAGGCCTCAAGACATGTTAAAAAAAGAATAAATCAAAATCTTAGGTCAGTCACAACTCAATAGGCTACATTCTTTATATAGGACTCATGGAGACCTAATTGCATTAGGTTTGTCTTGTAACATATACTTCAACAAGGTAGTCATAATCATAAATATATGGTATTATTACTCTCTATAGCCAGTGATATCTCCTCCACCACCCCCACCAAAACCATAGTTGTTTGATAAACCCATATAGGATTAATACATAACTTTAGTGGTTACACATATGTAAAATATTTATATACACTCCACCTATGCAAAACTAGTTGGGTATACTAGATAGCTAGATATTCAGTGTCCACATCAAAGAGTTATTCAGGGCTTAAAAAATCCATCATCTCCTATAACATGTACTTATTAAAATGAATAATTTTGTGTTTTTCACATTGAACACCTTTACTTAACATAACATGTCCAAGTACACCATGCATATGAGCTCCCTGAGTGCTTCCATGCCCACCCCTAACTAGATGAGAAAGACCTTCTTGGTCCGATAATAAATAACTTTCCCTTCAAAATCCATTTCCCTTTTAAAGGTATCTAAAAAAGAGGCATGTTCAGAACATGATATAGCATTTTGTCTATCATAACATAACACACTTGACACCTACCTCACTCACCTCAATACCCAACCAACATTGTGCATCATCGTAATAATGTGCAATAATAATTTTTCATGCCCTTATACAATTATGACTCCTACACACACACAAGCCACCCTATCACTATTCAAATGATATGTCTACCAAATCCCAAACCAATTGAAGTAATAAACTCAACTAACTCCAAAATTTAAATTTTAAATTTAAATTTTCAACGGTCTATCTTGCCAACCTGAAAATTAGGCCAAGCCTCCCAAGTATTATCCATGATTAGATGATCATGCTCATTGATTCCCTGATTAGCCAAGAAATTTGTGACACTATTAGCCTTCATAAATCAATAAGAGGCCTCCCAAATAGAGAAGGAATAAATTACCCCCAAACATTTACATAATATATTATCAATATTCCATGCTCCTACCTTACGATTCTTTAGAGTGTAGATCATAAATATCAAGTCCCCTTCAATGACCAGCTTCTCAACATTGTGTTGAGACACTAAGCTTAACCCCAACACTAGAGCCTAAGAATTTGCATCATTATTAGTATTATATATAATATTCATATAGGTAACTCTGATCAAGGACCCAAGAAAATATTTAATTACACACTCAACACCTGAGGCCCCTATATTCCCCCTCATCACCCCATCAAAATTTAACTTGAAAATTATCAACAATAGGGGACACCAATATGAATTTTCTACCCATGTATGGGTTTTCATTTACATGTCTAACCCATTAAAGAGGATCAATTTTTGTAGATTATAAGATGTAACTATTAGGGTATCCCAATCCATCAACTCACAATTAGTTCTTTTGGCATGTTGGGAGCCAATTTTAGAGATCACCACTTTCTCCTTCTGAATAATAACATCCCTAGAATTCTCCTTACCTTCAAAAATCTAAAAATTCATCTCTTTCCAAATCATCCACATAATAATATTCATGCCATCTAGACATAAGCATGATAAGTTATCCTTGTGCTTATCCACTAGCTAGGATAAAAATGCAGCCATCTAAAACCACCTCCAACCCAAATTACCAAAAAGCCAAACCTAGCAGGATACCATAAAGGGAAAAGAAAATAAAATATAGTTTTCATCTTCTTCAGTAAATAATCACAGGGGGAAACATGAAGGCCCATTCACCCTAATTTTATGAAGCCTATCAAAATTTAGTATTATGCCTTGAACATCCAACCATGAAAATGCTCCCACCTTTGGAAGCCTATATTTTTTTGAATAAAGGTATTTATCCCAAAAAAAGGATAGATTAGCTTGCTCCACCATATTTTAACCTAAATTTACTAAGTAGAGCCTAGACTTGGCTCTTATCCACTGAAGAGCATCATCATAATTATTAAGGAACCCTTCATTTTAGACAATAGCCCCCTTAGCAAATCCTATTGAGTTGTTGGGAATAGGAGATCACCACAATCTCTCCATTTCCATCTCTAGACTATCTCCCATATAAGGATCAAAATAATCACAGACCTTATTCCCTAAAACATCTATCAGAATGGCTCTAGCATCTTCTAATCCTAGAAAGTCTTGAATTAGTTGGTACCCATTCCATGAGTCACTCTAAAACTCAATAGACCAGCATTGTTGATCACCCAAGCGACATGATATTTTCTAATGACCCAACATTCTAAAATAAAATTCCACAAATGGGAACCATATGGTGGTTTAGCTTATGTCACATTATTAAAACTAGAGTGCTCACTAGAATACTTTCACTATAAAACCTTATTCCAAATTACATCAGACTGTGAAACCATTTCCCAAACATTTTTTTCCCTAAGTGCTATATTTTGTACACATAATATCTTGACCCTCACTCCACCTTCCTAGTGATACAATCACATTGAATCCCACTTTAGTAGTGGGATTTTATTTTGATCACTTGACCTTTTCCAAATGAATTCTTTCATGAAATGTTTAAGTTGTTTAATCACCCAAATAGGTGGGTGTAATACCAAGATAACATAGATTAGAAGTTCACTTAAGATGTACCTAATCATATTGGTCCAACCAACCAAATTCATTCAGTGCCCTTTCAAAATCAATACACAAGATTTAAAATCATTGATCAGATTGCCCCACATGGAGGCCTTACAAGCACCTGTTAACAATAAAACTCCCAAATACGTGGTTGGCAACATATCAATTTTGAATCCCAAAATATGGATAATATTTTATTATTTTAAACATTAAACATTCAAAACTAACACTTCATACTTAATGAAATTGACCAAGTGCCCAATGGTAGCAAAATACTCCATAAAAATAAACTTGAAGGTCTTAGACTCATGTTCCAAGGCATCCCCAAGAATTTCATATAAAAATTTTTGGTGAGAAATATTTTCTAAACCTTTTGTCACTTTGATAACTTTTAGTAGACTGACCAAGCAAGCTCCAGCTACCAAACTTCCCAAGGATTCAACCATAATAATCAAGAAAAAGAGTGAGATAGTATCCTCTTGTCACAATCTAGATAAACTTATGAATAACTTAATTAGCTATCCATTAATCATAATCATAAATCTAGGGGGATGAAATTTAGATAAACACCCAATTACACCACAACTTATTAAACCCAAAAATTTTCAAGGTCTTGATCATCAAGTGCCAACTAACCATGTCATAGGCTCTTATAATGTCCAATTTCAAAATCATAAATCTCTT
The DNA here is from genome assembly GCA_037957365.1 of Torreya grandis. NCBI lineage: Eukaryota > Viridiplantae > Streptophyta > Pinopsida > Cupressales > Taxaceae > Torreya > Torreya grandis. The sequence continues at coordinate 3,130,415 of JARHVA010000966.1, read as the reverse complement.
ATGAGTATAGATAAGAAAATAAAAAATATCATTCATGATAATAATTTTGTCTTAAATACTCCTACCTGGAATAAACCCCTATTGTTGCATAAAGATGTGAGACTCTAGGAGTGGTTTAAGCATAAAATAGATTGCCTTGGAGAATATTTTATACACTATTTTATACATGGGTATTAGCTTAAAGTCCCCAAAATTTGATTGCATTCCCCTTTGGGGATGAGGGTAATGAATTTATAGTTAATGTCTGGATCCACTTTTTATTTACTCCATGATGACTCCACCATTTCCACAATCTCTTCCTCCACAATCTCCCAAAACTCCTAGAAAAAGTCTATTAAAAAACCATCTGGGCTAGGTGCTTTATCCTTACCTAGGGATAAAATCACTACCCTAATTTACTCATTCAATAAAGGGGCCATTGATCTATAATGTTTATGGTTTATGATGATGTAGGGAATACCTTACAAACTCTTTGATTGCACCTCTAAGAATGAAGCATCCTCCTAAACCAACAAGTTCTAAAACCACCTGACTGCTTCCACTCTAATTTGAGAATTGGTATGTAAGATCTACCCATACCTTCCCTTAATAAAAGGGATAAAACTTTACAACCTCCTCACTCTGGTAGAGTTTTAAAATAAATGACTATTGTTTATCCCTTGTTTAAACCATAGTTCTCTTATTTCTGGCACCAAAATATCTCTTTCATGACCAACAATTCCTCTATCTTAAATAGTAATGAATTCTCTATATAATAATTCTCTGAGTCCTTACTTAAAATGAATACCACCTAATTTATGGATTCCATCTTAGCTTCAACCTTTCCAATCTCATTAAAGATATTTTTAAAAGTATCCTTATTTGAAGATCTAAAACATGATTTCATAAAATCCAACTTCTTGTTGATCCTAAACATTTTTCAACTAGTCCAGATCAAGGCTAAGTTCCACCATAGCTTAACCAACTTATGAATAATAGGGTCCCTAAGCCACATAATCTCAAACTTGAAGAGACATTTAGGATCAATCCCATCCTCAACAATATTGAGCTCTCTATGTACATGATTTGATCTAAAAATTAGCATAATGTTATTTTCCATAACCTAATGAAAGTCTAAATAGTTAGAGACCAAGAAATGATCCTTAGCCATTCAAGAATATTAAAAATCCTACCCTTCTATTATTCCATGAAAATAAACCATTTTTGGTTATCATATCCAAAATTTCAATCAAAGAAAAAAAATTGAAAAGTCCTTTTGGGATTGAAACTCCTTTCCCACTCCTCTCTTATCAAAACAAGACAATATGGCATTGAAGTCTCTTAAAACCACTCATCATTTTCCATTAATCACTACTAACTAATTTTTACTCTCTTCCCAACACTAATCCTTAAGCTGAATAGAGTTATGACCATAGACATTGAAAAGGAAAACCATAGTATCATAAGCATAGTAAGTCACCTTACATAACTTCCCATTGCTTCCATCCCCACACTTTTCAACTACCAATTTTTAAGGGGACCACACAACATCCAAGACTCTCGATTCCCTATCTAACTCAAAAAAAAAAAAACCGTTCTAGTGATTCCACACTTTTGACATCAACTCCTCAACCTCCACATTACCCATCTTGGTTTCCTATAATAAAAACACATCAACCCCCAAGCTCATGAATTTTCACCTAACTAGGTGATGTTTGTTAGGGGCATTTAAACCCATAACATTCTAGAGTACTATTTTTATTGATCCAATGAGGGGACATATTCCCCTCACCTATCCATAATTATGAATCTATCTATGGAGGCCTAAGTTCTTTCCATCACTTCTACCTTTGTAATCTCCTTTGTGATTTCCTTTAACTTCTTCCTACCCCTCTTCCTAAGAGCACTACAATTACGACAAGATATTTCTCCCACCTTCTGAGCCAAAGAGAGGATGTCTAAAAAAGTTAAATCTTTTTCCTCCTCATCTTCTATAAAATCTTCAATAAGTGGTGAAAGATTAATATGCCCCACCAAAAGTAAGGATTCACCTTTAATCCCCAACCCTTTATCAACCACTAATGGGATAGCCTCCCCCTTGAAGTAAGGATGGTATAAATATTTTTGGATTCATCCAAAATAAAATTACACACATTGAGCATTGAATATGGAGATAAATATGATCCCCCTTCTAGATCATCCTTAAGAGCCTTAGTAGTTTTAATATTGAGGACTGTATGATCCCCATCCATCATACCACTACCCACTCCTCCATTACACTAGGGAAAATCTTCTAACTATGGGTTTAGATTAGCTCTCCAAACCTATACCACTAGTTTCTCCACAAAACTAGTAATCCCATGGGGACAATCCTTCTAAATGTAACCAACCTTATGTTGCTTAAAGTAGTGAAACACCACCCTTTCTACATCAATATTCCTAAATAATAATGTAAGTTTTTAGCATTCAAGTGTTAGTGTTTACCACATTGTAGGCATTGGACATATAATATAGGTTTGATTATATAATTAGCATATCCTTTATGTACATTATCATACACATTTGACTTGCTTAGTTTATGAAAAAGAACACTCCATTTACAAGTTGTGGAAAATAGTAGTAGTGTTTTTTATTTAAACATTATAAAAACCTTTCGAGCCAAAGTTTAATCAAGGAAGGATTTTTTAAGGCTTTCAATGGTTTCAAACCACATTTTGAACCATTAAAACCTAGTAATAATAGGTAATTTTGAACACCTCATTCACTGGCATTCGAATAAGGCTTCTATGACAAATGCAACATTCATAAAATAAAATAGGAAGTGATAAAGGATAAGATTGCATTGTAAATTACTAAGCTTTCATGATACACTTCTAAAATCCATGTGAAACAATTTAGAAACATGGTAATAATCTAGGTTATTATTATTGAAATAAATGAATTAGGGGTTAATTTTACTTATTATTCCTTGTGGATGATAAGCCATGGACTAAACCATAGTATAATGCAAACATGGAATAATATTTCATGAGTTTGGGTTATCATGAAATCAATCTAGACTTTATTTTTTGAAGGTAATTAGTATGGTGTTTTTTTATATTTAAATGAAGATATTAGAGTTATTTTATTAGCTGAAGAGAAGTTAGTAGGAAGAACTTATATTTTGGATACATTATTCTTGTATGTATTAAACAAGGGTTCTAGATATTTTTTTAAAGTACTAAAGTCATGTTTTTTTATAGCAATGATTGTTTACAACTTGAAAGGAATTGGAGTAGAGTTTTATAATCTATAAGATCGGCCATGAAAATAAGATATGACTATGTATTTCCATGGCATATATAAATAAGGAGGTAAAAAATGGTAATAATAGCATGAATTTGTATTGGCTCGATGCTTTGAGAAAATCATTTGATTCTCACTATAATATTATACTAGAAAGAGAAAATATTTATAACCTTGTTATTCTTTGTCTTTCAGTTTGTGCTTAGAAAAGAAAGGAAATAAAGTTAGACTCAGATTAGGGCATGAAATTTTAGTTAGAAATATTGTATTACATTTGACAATGAACATTTAGTCAAAATTAATACATTAAAGTGGTGTCTAATTTCACCTTCAAGTTATGTGTGTGAATGGGTATTTGAATTCATACAATTTCATAGCATCTACAACATATCTAAATGTCAATCATACACTATTATAATTTTTGTATGCATATTTTCTTATTATATATCATTATTATTTGTTGTTTTTTGTGTCGCATACATTTTATCCTTATCGAAAGTATTCTTATAAAGTTTAATGGGATTGAAGGAAAAAACCATTAGCAATAGAAATTTATAGAAAGAGAGAACCAAATAAATAAAGTACAAAGATATTTTTATTTTTATATCATTAGAATAACTTTCAATTATGCAATTTACTATTCATACAATCAATAGATCACATACTAATCATCACAAGTTTAAAAAATAGAATACTCACCATGATGACATATCACTTAAACATGAACCTTAAGCATTCATATGAGGTGAAGGAGAGATCAACTTGTCCCTTATTATAATAAATATAAATCAAGATCATTCATATGGTTTATATAAATATATATCCCACTTCCCTTGCCTTATATCATGTTTGTAGTTGGATACCTTCTAAAATATTTTATAATATTTCCTTGTTATATCAATGTGCACCTCAAATATGATCTCTAATAATAATCTATTATATCTTATGAATCTCCACTTTACAATCTTCTATGGAGATCCCCTTTGTTAGTGACTTCTGCATGAGTCAAGATGAGTGATCATCATGAGCATAAACTTATTTAATGTAAGTATAGGTTATGTTATGTCTGTGTTACTTTTGTGTGGTATTATACTTAGTAAAAACAAATCATTATATCTTAGTGTACACAACCTTAGTCTCATCACTCCCCCATTTTATAAAAAAATTCATCAAACATGATTGGGCTAGATGCGTTCTCAATTATTTCTCCTTCATGTGTAGTCAAAACTTATATGACATTGTTGAAACTCTTTTTAAAAATTATCCCATCACTTAAATGTTATGATTATAATGGTCTTCATTTATGAAACATTCTCAATGAAAACTTGAAGGATCCCTAATTCATTTATATTATATTCATATTTCTTGGCAATGTTAAATAAATAAACTAATCCAAACATTAATGAGGGGAAAATAAAAGCCCTAAGAGCACATGTGCCAATGAATACTAGACGTAAATATCATCAAATGTCTATGTTTATGCCTGAAGTGTAGGAATAATATCTTTTGATTCACTTTGTATTTGTATATATTATGATTCTTTCTCTTTTCCTCTCACTCTAATCTAGATAAAAATTATTAGCAGCTTTCTTTCTTGAAACTCTCTCCCATACCAACTTTGTTTTTCTTGAATTGACTTGGAAAACATTTTACGAGAGTCATGAGGGGTATAAATGAGCCATCAACTCTTATAATTTCATGCAGAAGTCTTTTCATCACCCCTTTAAGGATTTGGTGACACTTAGGATGAGAGAGACATGGTGGCATGTTTTCTCTCCCAACCAAATGTCTCTTAAGGGAGTAAAAATTAGCTAGTGAGTCATGTATAGTTTGAATCTCTAAACAAATAAATAATAATAATAATAATGTGTGGACACATTAAGATGGGATTATAAATTATATAATATCCCCAATCTCCTATATTTCAAGACCCAAAGTTGAGAGTTTCAAGTAGTCAGATGCATCCCTAGAGAGAATCTTCTCATCCTTGAGTGTATAAATAGAGTGAACTTTGTACAAGAGTTGTAGGATAACTATGAGGGGTAGATGGTTTGTTAGCTCTTAAATTTACATGAGTGTATCCTCTAAGCACTACACAAAGGATTCAGTTCCATTCAAGATAAGAGAGACATGGTGGTGCATTTTTCTCAAGTTAAAGGTTTATTAAGGGATGAAAAATTTCTCAATGGGTCATGTATTTATTGACTCACTATCAAAATCAATGAATAATTTTCATGTATGCATTCATATGGGTAATAAACATTGTAATATCCCTATTCTACTTTCCATAGGGCCCCAAGGTTGAGAGTCACAAGCAGTTGGATGTATCCTTGAAGAGAAACTTATCATCCCTGAGTGGAGAAATAGAGTGAACTTTAAGTGAGCATTGAAGGATAACTTTGAGGGTTAGATGTAGTCCTTGATCTCCTATATTGACATGGGTGAGTCTTCTGAGCACTCCCCAAATTATTAGGTTCCACTGTGGATGAGAGAGACATGGTAGTGCATTTTATCTCACACCAAAATGTCTCTTAAGGGACCAAAATGTGATAAGTGGGTCATGTATCTTTTGAATCATTATCCTAATTGATGAACCATTTATGCAAATGAATTTAGATAGGCATATAAATTATATAATTTCCTTAGTCTACTCTTTATTCATCCCTAATGTCAAGAGTTTCAAGTGGGTCGGGCACCTCCGTAAATAGAATTTTCCCATCCCTAAGTATAGAAATAGCTTAAACTTTATGTGGTCATTATAAGATAGTTGTGAGGGGTAGATATAAGCCATAAAATTGTATAGTTTCATGGTCAAGTCTTATGTGCACCCCCTAGAGGATTTGGTGCCACTTAGGATGAGAGATACATGTTTTCACATTTTTTATCATATATAAATGTCTCTTAAGGGAGCAAAAGTTTCTCAATTGGTCACATATATTTTAAGTCTCTAACCAAATATATGAACTATTTTAATAGACACATATATATAAGTGTATAAATTATATATTATCCCTCATTTACTCTCCATCGAGCCCTAGGGTCAAGATTTTAAGGTCTCTAGATACATCCCTGAAGAGAAACTTCTTGTCCCTAAGTGTGGAAATGGAACAAACTTCAAGGGAGTGTTACAGGAAAACTATGAGGGGTAGTGAAAAATAGTGATCTCTTATAGTTATATGGTTAATTCCTCTAATTACCCCTTAGAGGATTCTCTACCACTCAATATGAGAGAGACATGGTGGTGCATTTTCTCTCCTAGCTAAATGTCTCTTAAAGAACCAAAATTTGGTCAGTGTGTCATGTATCTTTTGACTCACTAGCATAATAATTAAACTATCTACATGGAAGAATCTAGATAGGTATATAAATGCTAGAATATCCCTTATAAACTCTCCATCTGACATTAGGATTAAGAGTTGTAGGCAACCATATGTATCCCTGAAGATAAGCTTCTCATCCCTAAGTGTAAAAACAAAGCAAATTTTGGGTGGTCATTGTAAGAGAACCACAAGAGGTAGAGACAAATTTTTATCTTCTAAAATTTCATGTGAAATTCCCTTGATCACCCTTAGAAGATTCTCTTCCATTTTATATGAGAGAGATATGGTGGCAAGTTTTCTCTCATAGCCAAATGTCTCTTAAGGGACCAAAAGTTAATCATTGGGTTGTGTAGCTTTTCACTCACTAGCCCTATCAATGAACCATCTAGGAGGACATGTCTAGATGGTTGTATAAATGTTATAATGTCATTTCTCTAGTCTCCATCATGGCCCAAGGTCAAGAGTTGAAGGTGGCCAAACATGTCGTTAAATAAAATCTTCTCATCCATGAGTGTAGAAACATAGTGAACTTAGGGTGAATCTTGAAAGAGAATTATGAGGGGTAGAGATTAACCTTTATATATTAAATTTATATGGGAGAGTAATATAATAAACCCCTTTAGGATTATCTCCCATGGAGGATGAGGGAGACATTAAACCTAGTTGTCTCTTACAGCTAAACCTCTCTTAAAGGATGAAAAATCAGTCAATGGGAGCCATATCTTTTGACTCACTAGCCTAATAAATGAACCATATTCAAAAAATATATATATATGGGTATATAAATGATATAATTTCCTTGATACACCCTACATTAGCCTCGAAAGTCAAAAAAATTAGATGGCCAAATGCATCCCTTAAAAGAATATTATCATTCTTAAGGGTAGAAACAGAGCAAACTTTAGGTGAGCATTGCAGGAGAACCATGAGGGGTAAAGAAGAACCATAAAATCTTATTTTTGAATGTGATAATAATATGAATACCATATATAATATTATATCTCATGACACATGAGAGAGACATGGAAATTATTTCTCACATCCAAATCTCTCTTAGGGGACTAAAACTTGGTCAGTGGGAGTCATATCTTTTGACTTGCTAGTCCAATCAACAAAACATATTTTTAAACACATAAAAATGAGCCTATAAATTATTTAATGGCCTCCATATACACTTTTTCTACCCTAGGGTCAAAAAATTTAGGCATCTAGAGGCATCCCTTAAGATAATCTTCTCATCCATGAATGTATAAATAGAATGAACTTCGAGGAAGCATTACAAGAGAATCATGAGGGGTAGAAAAAAAGTGTTAGATCCTTTATTGAATGAGAGAGTCCTAAAATAATATCATATATGGTTATATTTCATATTGGATTAGGGAGACATGGAAACTATTTTTATCTCATAGCCAAATCTCTTTTAAAGCACTAAAAGTTAATCAGTTGGAGTTGTATCTTTTGATTCACTAGCCCAATCGATAACCCATCTTCGTCAACATGTTTGGATGGGAATATAAATTATATAATTAGTTACATACTATTTATATTATATTTTGGTGTCAAATTTTTTTAGCATTAAGATGCATCCCTTAAGAGAATTTTCTCATCCCTAACTGTAGAAACAGAGAGAACTCTAGGTGAGTAGTACAGGAGAACCCTAAGGGGTAGCACAAACCATAAAATCATATATATACATGGTAAATTCCTCTTAATATCCCTTAGGTAATTATCTCTCACTCAAGATGAAGAAGACACATAAACACACTTTATCTTAAAACCAAATCTCTATTAAGGGACCAAGATTTGGTCATTAAGAGCCATATATTTTGAATTGCTAGAATAATTGACTAAATGTCTTTGTGGACACATCAGTATGGGCCTATAAATGATATAATGGCCTTCTTCCATTATCTTTCAATCCCCTAAGTCTAAATTTTTAGGCAACCAAATGGATCCCTTAAGAGAATCTTCTCATTCATAAGTGTACGAATAGAGAGAACTTCAGGTGAGCATTGTAGGAGAATCATGAAGGGTAGCTATGAACTACCAACTCCTAAAGTTACACGGGAGTGTCTTATAATCATCCAATAGAGGATTATCTCTTGATTGATATGAGGGATACATGGAAATGAATTTTATCTCACATGAAAATCTCTATTTAGGGATCAAGATTTGTTTTGTGGGAGCCGTATATTTTGACACACTATCCCAATCAATGAACCATCTTCTTAGACATGTCCAGATTGATATATATGAACCATAAAATCCTATAATTTTATGATGAAGTCCTATTATCCCTCCTAGATTATTATCTACCACTCGAGATGAGGCATAAAAGTATGTACTCAGCATGTATTTTTTTAGGCTTCTCTTTATTTCAAGAACATAATCTTATCTACTCAAGGCACCAACCACATGAATGTGTAAGCTCATATAGTATCACTAACCTATATTAAAAAAAATTAAAGAAAAATTAAAATAAAAATAAACACATAATGAAAAAATAATTCAAAAATAAAATAAACTAAATCAATAAGTTAACTCTATTAATTTGAAATGCTAGATACATTGAATACCAACCTTACCAAGTAAATCTAACATACCTTCATAATCATCTCTAATTTTAATTGTTTCAAGAATTGCTTCATGCTTATATTTACAAACTTTACACAAAATTTTATTGTGAGGCTTTCCCTAAAATTTGTTCATTTTAATATTTCTAGTGATAACCAAACTTTAATAATGAAACACCACCCTATGTGTTTCAAAGTCCTCAAACAACCATTATTTCATTTTTTAATGAAATTTTCTATGAAGCCAAGTTCCTTTAACCACCATAGATCTAGTGGGATAAACTAGTTCTTCTCCATCCATGACAATTATAGTTAACTTTTTATTTCCTCTACACAATTAGACAATTAGTAATTTTTCCCTCATCATTATCCTTTCCTTGAATTTAAAGTATAATTAATTTTTAATGACATGTTGGGAAAAAGTATGATATCACTAATAGTTAAAGATACATTTAAATTATAAATAAATTGTACATGGTTTCAAAAGATATGATATGTGGTCAAAGTCAACTAATGATGTCATTTATTGATCTCTAGTGGTTAGAATGAATTGCTACTCTCCATAGGTGTTAGATTTATACAATACCATTTTTGAACCCATTCTGTTGACTCACATTCATTTGAATTAAATTCCATATATCCCAGACAAAATCATGCCATATCCCTAGTATAAGTAGTGCATGAATTAGAATTTTAGCTTCAAATAGAGTGGAAAACACTTTATCTAGGTATTGTACTATAGTATTCATACATTGCCTTATCTTTTTCTTCTATTATCCAAAATAATATTTACACATGAGAAAATTTATCTGATCCACAAGAAATTTTTCATTACACCAAGTCACAACACTTGTAGCATTGATCAAATTAACACCATCCTTGTGCTTTTCCTTCTCTTTTTAATGGTTCTTCTTACACATGAACCTGCACCACCATGTTCCCATTTCCCATGCCCAGCCTCAAATAAACCCCAAAACTATTGAACCCCATTCTTCTTATGCATCTTGATTAACTAGTAAAGCATTCAAGAAATCTTAAATTGTCTTGCATAATTGTCTAACAAAATATATCATGTATTGAACATGATTTCTATTGAATTCATATTTCTAAAAAATATAATAAAATAACCTTGGACAAAATCTAGAGAATGAGATCTGTCCTCACTCGTATAAAAGTGATACTCCCTCAAAACATTTTTGTTGTCCTCTATTCTATCAATTTCATGTTTGAATGTAATATGAAAAAAACTAAACTTGAC